>PVKZ01005759.1:19170-46900 GCA_004027375.1 Macroglossus sobrinus
GGGGGGGGGGGGGGGGGAGGTTGGGCTGCGTGGAATGCCGGGAACTGGGGCTCGAGGAGACCCCGAGGGAGGAGGAGCGGGAATTCTGGAGCGGAGAAGCGGGCGGGAAGCGGGGGTTCTAGGGCGGCAAGGGCGGGAAAGAGGCCGTCCCCGCACGGAGGGGTGTGTGAAGGCACGCCGGTGTCGCGAGGGGACTGCGTCTGGAGGGGCGGGGGTGGGCTGCAGGGGAGGGGTGCTCCGCACCCCGTCTGAGTGCACAGGGCGGGAATGTCCTGGCGTCCCCCGAGGGTCATGCCGGAGTCCCCGGAGTGTTCAGAGGGCCAGGCTAGGATCCCCCTGAGCCAGGGATCCTGAGGAGGGCCGGTCCCCCCCATGGCGGGGCGGGGGTTCCCCGGAGTCCCCTCGTGGCCAGAGTGGCACACATCCCCCCACACAGCGGGTCCCAGGCCTCCTTCCTACCTATGCCGGGCGCCACATACACGAAGTAGAGCAGCGAGGACGAGAGCGAGAAGAAGAAGAGCGCGGCGAGCAGCGAGCGGCGCGGCAGCCGCAGCAGCCCCCGGCGGACGCGCATGCTGCAGCCGGGCGACCGGGCGAGGGCCGGGCCGGGCCTGCTCCCACCGCTCCCCGTCCGCCGCCTGGGCTTCCGCCGCTGCCTGGGCCTCGGCCACCACCTCCCGGGCCTCGCCGGCCGCCGCTGCCCGCCGCCTCGCCGCTCCCAGCCGCCGGCCGCCGCGGGCGGGGCCACATGCAGCGGGCGGGGGCCGGAGCGGCCCAGGGCGAGCGCAGCGGCGGGGGCGGGGCGGCCCGGGGGGCGGGGCGCGGCGGGGGCGGGGCCAGCGCCGCCGGGCACCGTCGCCAAAGAACCGCGCGCGCGCGTTTTCCGTCCGGTCCCCTTGGCGGCGCGGCGGCCCACAGAGAAGGCAGCCAAATGGCGACAGCCCCTCTCCCGGCGCGGCCACCGCCCAGGTTTTCGCGGAGCGTCACTCAAGTGCCTGTCGGCTGCGCGCTTGGGTACCCCCAACCTGAGAGCTCCGGGGCCGTCTGCAATGTCTGAAGTGGCTGGTGGCCCAGAGCGGCACAAGGTCTGGGAATGTTGTTATAGGGCCTCGGTATACACCTGCATTCATCATTCATTCATTCATTCATTCATTCATTCAATTCATCATTTAGGGAACGCCAGACATACGGCAGACACCGTTCTTGATGCTAGGGAGGCTGCAAAGAAAAAAACACAAAATCTGTGTCTTCTTGGAACTTACATTCAAATGGGAGGAGAAAAAACAGATTGATTCATATATTCATTAAGTGATGTGAGCACAAAACAGGAGAACGTGTTGGAGGGCAGGCTAGTGGGATCGAGAAAGGCCTCACTGAGCAGGTGCCATGAACTGAGACATAAAAGGGTGAACAGTGATGCAAAGGCCTGAGGTCCCAGTCCGGCACAGATCAAAAAATTCAGAAAAATGGAGAATGAGGCAGGGACCTGTAGGCAGGTCCGCAGCCCACAGAATCATAAGGAGTGTAATAATAACAGTTATCAATGTGAAGACCTGTTAGATACTGGGCTTTACTTATCACATCAAATTCCCCCAACATCCCTGAGATCTTATTATCCCTACCGAAAATGAGGAAACAGGTTCCTAGAGTGAGAAGCAATTCACCCAAACCTTGTAGGAAGGGCTCAAATCAAAACTGACAGGTCTCCCAAGGCAGACCCTTAAACATTAAAGCTGTAACACCTTGGCATTCCATCTTGCCCCTAATTCAAGTCCTGCAGGCAAATTGGTATCCTATCCCATAGGATCACATGAGACCATATTCAAAATACCACTTTAAGATCAGTCCTGGGCCAGAAGACCTTCAAAAGCCATGAGAGTCATGGCCAAGGCCAGTAAAAACAGCCCCAGCTCCAAGAAGCTGCCAGCTGAAGTGGGGAGGCGAGTGTCTCCAGTGTGGACACATCTGAACCTGAGCACTGTCTCAGAATGCCAGAAGCAGGAAAAGAGAGGATTTCACAGGGATTCTGTAAGAAACAATATCCCACTTTATATTCCTAAAGTGATTTATATTTTTTTATAGTGTCCTTTGATCCTTAATGGAGAACTCCCAGGTTCTCTGACTCCTAGCTCTTCCATTCTTACCTGAGTGACCTTAGGCAGGTTACTTAACCTCTCTGTGCCTCTCAGTAGAATGGGGAATGTTGTTAGTAACAACCACATCAGGTTGTTGTGAGGTGCAATACAAAAATGTGAAATCCGGCACAACACCTCTGGGAAAGGAGATGGGAAGGAAGAGCCTTGAACAACAGAAAAGAAAAGCCGAGAATTTTAACTCAGATGTGAGTGCAAATCTTGGCCTCAACTGGCTGTGTGACCTTGAGCAAATCACTTGCCCCTCTGAGCTTCTGTTTGTTAGCTGTGAAATGAGCCCAGTGCTCCCCAACCACAAGTACTGAAGTGGAATAAGCAAGATGACAGAGGTGAGGCCCTAGACCAGAAATCCCGAACCAACCGGCATAATCTGACCTGCATCTACTTTCTGTTTGGCCCACACAACAGCCTCTTCCCTACAATGTCTTTAATAAACATTTTCAAGCCTACAGAAAAGTTGCAAGAATAGTACAAGGAACATTCTCCACCTGGATTCAACAGTTGCTATCATTTTTCCAGATGTATCTATATTCATATGTATAATATTTCTGAATTATGTAAAGTAAGTTGCTGCCTCACTGGTACTTCATGTCTCAATACTTAAGCAAAAATCTTAAGAAAAAATTGCATTTTCCTAGATAACTACAATAATATTATCACATCTAAGAAAATGAACAATTATACTATAATATTCAGATCATTCTCATTCTCAAATTTCCATCATTTATTTAAAGAATGTCTTTTATAGCTGTTTATTTTTGACGGTATCAAATCAATGTTTACACATTGTATTTGGAATTATTTCTAGCATTTGTTTATCTGCAACACTTCCTCTACCTTTTTTTTTCATTATTTCCCTCCAATATTTTGAAACCTATAGGGATGTTGCGAGAATTACAATGAATATTCATTGACCACCATGCAGGGTTTTCTTTTTTTTTGTTTAATTAAACTAGTACTATGTCAATTGGACTTCCACATGGGGAAAAAAAAAGACATCACTCCTTGTCTACAGCCATGCCACCCTGAATGTGCCCAATCTCATCTGATTTCAGAAGCTAAGCAGGGTTGGTCCTGGTTAGTACTTGGAGGGGAGACCACCTAGGAAGACCAGGTGCTGTAGGCATTAAAAAAAAAAAAAAAGACATCACTCCTACCTCATACTTTCCATAAAATCAATGCAAGATGGATTATAACTCTAAATGTAAACAATAGAACAAAAAAAAAGGTTTTAGACAAAAACATAGAAAAATATCTTCATGTCCTTGAAGTAGGCAATGATGTATCAGAGGAAACAAACACCAACCAAAAGGAAAAAGTTTCATAGACTGAGCTACATTCAAATAAGAATTTCTCTTCATCAAAAGATACCATGGGGGTGGAGGGGTGAGAAGGCTGCACAGTAGGAGGCAAAAATAGAAAAATATGCAGCCGATAAACAATTCGTATTCAAAATATCATTTTTAAAAAACATAGGAGTTATAAAGACAAGACCAACAATTCCGTGAAAAGAAAAGAATTGACTTCCCATCTCATAAAAGAAGATATCCAAATGGTCAATAAGCATATGTAAAGATGCTTACATCTTTTGACAAATTCAAATGAAAACCTCAAAACCACCTGTGGGCTGCTGGTATTGAGGAAGAAGAAGCGCTTCAGACCAACCCTTGAGGAAGTATGACTTTGAATGGCAGGGTAGAGAGTGTGACTCTACCCGGGAGCCAGAGAGGTAGGAGGCAAAGCCAGGAGGCTGGGTGCTGTCGAAATCACAGGAAGAGGAGCCTCTCCCCTTGTGAATAGGCCAAAGGTGGCTCCTAACTGGCCACCTTTGGCCTATTGGGATGCTTCTTTTGGAAGCCCTCACTCCATCACTTCCACATCTGTAAAGTGGCACTCACTGAACTGACTTCCTCAGCCTGCTGAGAGGTAGAAAGATCTCAGGGACTAGTACACGTCTGACCATGTTGGGACAGGAAAAAAGATCTGGCCTCTTTGGTTGACACAAGATGGGCTCCAAGGGATGGTGGCAATCTAGCCAGCTCAAAACCACAAATGTCCTCTGCAGTGGGAATCCTTCACCGCCCACCTGTACCCCGGGCCTAGGCAGGCAAGGAGTTTCTCTGTTCCCCTGTGAAAGAGATGAGGAGGCCTTTGCACATCTGGGCTATATACCGATGACCAAACTCTACTCACGTCTCATCTGAAATAAGACATTGAAAAAGACTGAATTTTTTAAATGAAAGGAGAAAAAAAAAAAGATGTCAAAGGGTCCATACATCAAATTCCTCCCACCACTCTTCCTTTTCATCTCCAAGTCAGGTTTCCAACTCACTCAAGCCTGCATTCATTCATTGGTTCATTCATTCGTTTACTACTCAGTCCCTCAGTGCAAGCTCGCTGTACTCTGATCTCTGCTCAAAAGATATCTCCTCTAAGAGACCTTTCCTCCAAAACACCTTCTTTCTCCCCACCTTAGAACTCTCTATCCCCTTACCCAGCTTTATTTATCTTCACAGCACTTTTCATCCTGACATTTTATTATACGTAGATGTATTTCTTTGTCTATTTTCTGTTTCTCAAATCAGAACATGAATCTATGAGGTCAGGGATTTCGTTTCATTCTCTGCTGTATCTTTGCAAGTAGCACAGTGCCTGGTCCCCAGCAGGTGCTCAATAATTGTTGAAGGAACGCCAAAAGAGTAGCAGGTGTGCAATGAGCACCGGAGGGGCACAGTGGATTGCGAGGTGACTAAGTGGAGGTTTTCACAGCCCAGTGACAGGTCTGACAGGAAAGTGAGTAACTGATAGAATGTGGCAGGCGGTGAGATTCTAGAAGTCTTTGAGGGTGAGGTGAGAGGTGAGACATGCTCGTAAGGGCAGTGAGAGGAGGCAGCCAGGCTAAAGCAGCAGGTCCCTCCAAGGCAAAGGAAAAAAGGGGAGGAGTGAGACTGAAGGGACATGACCCTGCAGTTCAACAGGAGCTCTAGAGCCAGAAAGATCTGGTGACTAACCAGTCCTGCCTCTTCCTCGCCCTCACTCTGTGATCTTGGCAAGTCATGTCACCTTCTTGAGCCTCCATTTCCACATCTGTAAAATGGGGATTATACAATACCTTCTTCCTGGGGTTGCTGTGAGGATTTGAGATAGTCCCTATAAAGTGTCGACCATGTAACAGGTGCTCCATCAGCTGGAGCTGTTGCTATTCTTACATTTGTTCCTGTGGGCCATGGGGAGCCCTAAAAGGTTTTAGAAGAGGGGAGTAGTCTAAATAAAGGGCAGTCCGTAGAGAAATGCCAGGAGTACACAAGTTGGGCCTTGTATGTTTGTTCACACCCAACTACAGGCTTGCCCAAGTCGGACACATAAAGAATCCACACCTTAAAGTAAAAAGTCACAAGTGACACTATGCCCTCTCCACCCTCTCAAACAACTGGAGAATGGCTTCCTCAGGCACCCGCCTTGAGGAAGCCGTTGCACAATTCATAAACACTAATCACCAGCAGAGGATAACATCACGAAGCAATGACAATCTCAGCCTAAACTCCCAGAGGCAGTGAATAGATAAAGGTCGTTGGTATAACTGCTCTCCAGGTCCCACAGGCCTTGGCATTGAGTGCTTCCGGTGCCAGGAATGCCAGCCGACTGAGCAATGACTGTGAGGTTCACCCTGGTGCCAGGCAGTGGTTGGTTAATCAGCCTCATTTCAGAGGAAACTGAGGCTCAGAGCAGGAGGGACAGTTTCACTTTCTGCCAGCAGCTTTAAAAGCCAGTACATTAATCACCACTCTTTTCCCTCTGCCACCAATTTCCACAAAGCAGCTGCCTCACCTGCTGGGTTCCAGAGTGAGGAGGAAATTCCTCCAACCCCATCTGGCCAGTGATGAACATGTAGCATGAGCAAGAAGTAAAACTCTGTTTTAAGCCTCTGAGATATAGGGGCTATTTGTTACTACAGCATAACCTGGTTTATCCTGACTGATCACAAATATACTCTTCCACAACTTGCTTTTTCTTGACATTATTTTTGCAAGACATATTCATAATGAAATATGTAGCTTGAGTTTATTCATTTTCACTGCTGTGTAGTATTTCATCATATAATTAGGCCACACTTTTTAAAGTTCTTTTTCCTGATGATGGCTATTTAGGTTGTAGTCAATATTTTACTGTTATTGGCCCATGGAGCCTTAGCCACAATTCAAAGTCTAAATTTATTTGACAGCAAGACCTGACCTGATCTGATCTGAAGTTTTTTAGTGGCAAAACCAGACCTCAGCAGGCAGAAAGATATCTATAATCTTTATTGTACTTAGTGTAACTAACTATGCATATATTGCACTAAGGAAACACTTAGATTTTTGCTTATAGTATGACCCATCCCTCTCAAGGAGTATTATATAAATATTTAGTGTATGTAGCATAAGCATATTACCTTTCAAAACTCTGAGATTTTCTAAATTTCAAAACACATCTAGCCCCAAGGGGTTTGTATAAGTGATGGTAGCCCAGGACAGACACTGCTGCAATGAATATCTGTGGAAGGATTTATTTTCTTAAGATGGCTTTAATGATAATTCCCATCTTCATGCTCTTCTGAAATTTTCTTTAATTTTGGAACTTCCCTTTAAATCTGGGTGGGATTGTGAATCACTCATAGCCAATAAAACGAAGTGGAAATGGCACTATGCAACTTCTGAGGTGATGCAGCTTCTGACTTGACTCATCAGGAAGCCCACGCGCTCTGGTCAGGGGCCGCAGTGGAGGTCCCAGCCGACAGTGAGCATCGACCACCAGATGTATGAGACAACGAATCTTTAGATATTCCAGTCTCCAGCTGTCAGGCCACTCTCGACCTTTGAGTCTTCCCAGCCGAAGTTCCAGAAAAGCTGTCCCCTCTGTGCCCTTTCCGAATCCATGAGCATAATAAAATGGTTACTGTTTACACCGCCAAGTTGGTTACACAGTGATAGCTGTTACACTGTAACAGCGCCCTTCTGTCTGTATCTTATGCATCATGGAAAGAGTTTCTCCAGAGCACATATACGTAAGAACGGATTTGATGAGCGGTAGGGTATGCACATCTCCTGCTTAACTATTTCCAAATTGTTCTCCAAAATGAGCGTGTCAATTGATGCTCCCTGCAAGCAGTGAATGAGGGTTCCCAGGTCTTCCTGCCTCTCCCACAGTTGCTACAATCAGACTTTTCCAGGGCCTTGGCCCTCAGCCTCTGAAGAGAGAGTGAGATATGAGAAACTGGTATGAAAGAGCCAGACTTGGCCCGTGACTTGTAGTTTGCTAACCTTACATGAAAGATTGAGTATTTCATTAAAGTATTTACTAGAGATGATTGAGCTTAGTAAAATCAATCAATACCTTAATGTTTGCTTTGTTTGGAAAAAAATGTTTTTATAAATCACCACTCTTCAGATTATTCTACTTACTTTGTTATATTAAGCTTACTAGAACATAATTTTCATCCTGTCACTCTTCTACTGCCACGATTTTGGTGGTTCCCTACAGCCTACAGAACAAGGCTTACTTTTCATTTGATCTTTAAGACCTGATCACGACCCTTTGCATCTCTTCTCTCCAACATGCAAGTAGGCATGCACAGTAAACATTTCAAGTTCTATAGTGTGGAATGTGGTTACTAACAACCATGATTCTATCCCTTAGGGGCTTCAGCCAGCATTCCATGAGTCTATACCAAAGGGGGCTCAGTCAATACTCCATTCCTGACTCTGTACAGATGAGGAAGCTCTGCAGACATTCCATGATGATAAGTGAAGAGGCTTTGCCAAAATTTAATGATTTTTATACACTAGTGTTTGGCAAACACTTGTATGTAAGTACAAGATTCAAGCCATGAGAAGAGTCTCTGCAAGCATTCTATGATTCTGTATAAATGAAGATATTCCTCAAAAATGATGCATAATTCTATATACAGGAAAGAAAAGTTGCTCAAATACCCTAAAATTTTATATGCAGGGCATGCCCTGTAAACATTTTATGATTTTATACCTAGGAGGAGGCTTTACAAATATTACATGATTCTATAGATAGAAAAGTGCTGTGTAGCTCTTTCTTGATTTTCCAATGTGCTGGGCAAATTGTTGATGATGCCGGAGAGGATTCTGCAAAAAACTAATGATTCTGCTCAAAAGAAGGCGTTCATTTCCCTGATTCCATCTAAAACAGAGTCCTCTGTAAAGACTCTATGGTACAAGACACAGGAAACTGTGCATGCAGTTAATGATGCTACAGACAGGGTGCTCTGTAAATGTTCCCTGATTTACACAGAGCAGGGGGCAGTGCAAACAAATCAACACCATACACACGAGATGATATTCCACAAATATCTCATGAGTTTAAATGCAGAAGATTCAGTACACAGTTTTACACAGACAAAGGAGATCCAGCAAATACTCCTTGATTCTGCCAAAAGGACAAAGAATCTCTGCAAATGTCCTTCCATCGTACATTTGGGAGAAAGATTTGGGAGCATTTCATGGTTTAATATCGAGAACGGTGCTTGACACGTGCTCGGAGGTTATGCGGGCTGTACGGGTCTTGGCAAACCTGGTCTTATGAAGAAGAGCTGAGGAATGAGCAGCAGTTTTACCCATGGACCCCTAGGCTAACACTCAGAGTATCCAAATATTTCAAGTGCACGTAAAGATGTTCGAGACCTGAAAAAATAATATTGACTCTAAAATATAAAACGAAAGCAGTAAAAATTGAAATTAATCAATGTTTAATTAAAATGTCTACAAATATAATATTAGGTCGACTAGTCAACTGCCTCTGAAATCACATGACTATATCTAATTGTATCTATTAGGCTATCGAAGGTGGTGGATTTTATTATGCTTAATAGGATGTAGATGGGGCCTTAAAAATTTGCAATGCCCAAGGCCCAGGAAGATCCTAAAATGGCCCTATGTGGGGAAGTTGCCGGAAAGTTCCCGTGGGGAGATCAGAGGATTTAGCCAAGCCACCTGCTATCCTGTCCAGCTCAGCTCCTGAACATTCACTGCTGGGTGAGAAAATATCCCAACTGCCAAAAGATGGACAGGGCTCTAAATATCACCCACAGATTGGAGGGAAGGCTGCCCATGTTGGCTACAGGAAAAGCCAATTAGCCAAGCACATTATGTTGTGGCAGATGTCTAGAGGAATCAGATATTGTCATGGTCTCAGGAAGCAAAAACAGCTGTTTCTGCCTCTCCCCATCTCTCCCTCTCTGCATCCCCTGAGTCCCAGGGGAGGGCTTTGAGCCAGCCGTGTTACTTTGAGCAGAGTAATGGGGGCCAGAGAGAGGAGCTGTGGCCACAGCTAAGCCTCAGAGCCACCAGCAGGAATGAGGAGTGTTGATCAAAGGCGGGGAGAGACAATCTGAGTCTGGGGTCTTAACATCCCAGAGCTCAGCCATAATCAATCAACTCACATGACAGCAAATGTAATATTGCCCTGAGCTAGAGTCCACAGGAAGGCAGAGGTTATAGCTATGCTTCTCAATTTTCTAAACCCATACCCCGAGTTAATAAACATAAAAGCATAGGCATCACCTTTGGCCCCATTTTAGATTTCAAAAAAATATTTTTTTTCTTCAAAAATGATTAAAGGAACAGACAGAAGAATATCTTTATGACCTTGGAGAGAAAGAGATTTCCTAAACCAGGCACAAAAAGCACAAACTATAAAAGAAAAGATTAACATATCATCAAAATTAAATATTTCTGTCTGACAAAAGACCCTACTAAAGGAAAAACAAGTGATGTGTAAGGAAAAGATATTCATGACCAATATAACAAAAGAATTATATCCAGAATTTATAACAAACTCATACAGATCCATAAGAAAAAAAAATGACAATCACCCCCATGAAAAAGGACTAAAGGATTTCAAAAGGCATTTTTTTGTGAGAAGAGAAAACCCAAAGGGCCCATATACATGTGAGAAGATGACCAGTCTCAGGACTGATCAGGGAAACACAAATTAAGGCCAGAATCAGATACTGTTTTACATCCAGAAATTGACAGAAATTTTACTTCTAGATATGTGCTCCAAAGAAATTCTGGCAAGCAAGCATAAAGAATTATTCACAAGGGTGTTCATTGCAGCATTGAGTGTAAGACTGAAAACTTACAAACAACCCAAGTTTCATTATTAGGGGAACAAGCTAATACAATGTGGTTTCATCAGTCATGTGATGGCTTACTAGGCAGCAATTAAAATGAATGAATTGTAGCTTTTTTTTGTATCAACAATAATGTGAGAAAACAGGTACAGAATGAGACACACAGTTGGATAACATTTGGCTGAATCATGAAACATACAATGAAGCTAGAAGAAAATCTGTAAGAGGACTTTCTAACTATGAATCAAAGTCCAGAACCCATAAAAGACAAGACAGATAAATTTAACTTATGGTAAAAAGAAAAGAAGAGAGAGAGTGTATGAGAGAAAACTGCCATATGCAAAGTCAAAACATAAATGACAAAACCAGGGGAAAATTCTTGTAACTCATATCACCAAGAGCTATTCTCTCTTGTGTAAAAAAGAGCTCTTAGAGACAGACAAGAAAAATGGACAACGACTCAATAGGAAAATGAACAAAGGATGTAAATAGTTCATAGAAATGGAAATTCAAATGGCTGTTAAACATAGAAAAAGCTGCTCAGCCTTCCTCATTCTGAGAAATACAAATGGAAACTACTGGAACCAACATGTTCCATCCATCTCTCTCATTGACAAAGTTCCGGAAGCTTGATAACATGCTGGGTGGTAAGAGTTTGAGGCAACAGGCCCCTCAATGATTCTTGGAGGGGTGTACATTTCCCCAGCCTCTCTGGAGGCAATTTGGCAAAATCCATCAAAATGATAAATACATATACCTTTTGATCCATTTTTGAGAATTTTTCCTACAAAAACTTCTGCATATGTGGGAGATGACATTTGTATGGAATTATTTATTGAAAGCATGGGTCATAATAGTGAAGGAAAAAACTTCAACAAGCCCCTTGTTTATTAAGAAAAGACTAGGGAAATAAATGACGATCCATCAAATAGCAGAATACTATGCAGCATTGAAAAAGAATGGTGAGGCTCTCTACATACTGACATGGAAAAGTCCCCACGATACATTGCTATGTGAAAAAGCAGGTGTGGTAGTTAGTATCTACCTCGTATAAAAACAGAGACCAAGAATGCGTGTTAACATTTGCTTATGTATGCAAAAAGAAACTGTAAATGAACACATACAAAAATAAAATACTAGTTACTTGTTACAGGGGGAGGGAACCATATGAATTATTATTCATTTAGGGATTAAATGTAACAACAATAAAAATGCACACAGACATGCACACACATGCCACTCAGTTCATGCTTCTTCCTCCCATAAAACCCTTTGAGAGCCACCCCCTGAAATCACAATAAAACACAAGACTTTACTGAGGACTAAAGCCCAGCGTGCTCAGGTATCACCTTTCTCTCCAAACCCATCTGGTTACACTGTCTTCACCCTTCTTTACATATCTATGCTCATGGAGTTGTGCAACTCAGAAAAAGAAAGACATAAAAAGGTATCCCAAAATCGGAACCCTCATTCTCTGCTGGCAGTATCATCCAAGGATGCAGTCCCTTTGGAAAACTGTCCGGCAGTTCCTCAAACAGTTAAATGTAGAGGTACGATATGACCCCAAAGTTTTATTCCTAAGTAGATGTGCAAGAGACTTGAAAATATGTGCCCGCACAAAAGACTGTACGCGGGTATTCATAACAGCATCAATCATGAGAGCCATATTACTAAGGGGAAGAAGCCAGACTGAAAGGGCTGTGTATTGTACGATTTATATGACATTCTAGAAAAGGCAAAAATCGTGGAGCCAATGTAACGGTCAGTGGTTGCCAGGGGTTGGGATGGAGGGAACGATGAACAGGCAGAGCTCAGAGGATTTTTAGTGAAACACTCAGTAATATATTATAATAAGGGGTGTCTGTCATTATACTTTTGTCCAAACCCATAGAATGAACAACACCAAGAGTGAATGTACAACTAACTCTAAGGTAAACTATAGACTCTGAGTGATAATGATGTACCAATACAGGTTCATCCTTGCTAAAAAATGTTCCATTTTGGTGAGTGATGTCGAGAAGGAGGGAAACTGCGTGTGTGGGGCCGAGAAACAGGAGGGTACCTCCCTCTCCGTTTCTTGGAAACCTAAAATTTCTCTAAACACTCACACACTTCAGGAGGAAAAGAGATTTTAAAAAAATTATTGGCTGCGTTAGACTGAAGGTCACCTATAGCTAAAGGAGGTGGCGAGCCATGACCAGCCAAGTGCCCCCCACTTGGGCTGGGGAAAAGCAAATCCAAACGTGTCCTTCCTTTGCTCAGAACTCTTTCTTAGCTCCCTATTGCCCTCAAGAGAACATCCAAATACCCTTACACGCGTGCCAGGTCCTGGATGAGCTGGTCTCTGCCCACCTGGCTCACTCCTCCTCTCCCTCTCCCTTTCCCACCCTATAGCTTTCCTCAGGAACACCTCACAGGTTTCCTTTATGTCCCTGACTGAGCCATTCCTTCCCACCCCCGCCCCCACACCTCACCTTTTCCCTGAAACCCTTTCCCCTGAAACACTCCCCTCCCTTTTCCACTCTCTGAGGCTAACATACACCTACACACCCCGCCAGGCTCAGCTCCGACCTCACCTCCACCAGGAAGCTGCAGTTTCAGAGGTTAGAGCTCACTTAAGCACCCCAGGGAGGTACCAGCTGGGAGGAGGACTGTGGCTGATGGGAGTAGAAGGGAGGTGGCCATCACAGAAGGCCTCGTGATCATAGTAAGGCTTTTACAATGAATGAGCTGGGACCGTGGGAGGTTTTTGGTCTGACTGAGGATTCCTTTGGCTCCTGGCTGTCTAAGGCAGAAGCAAGAAGATTCAACACCTTCCATCAGAATTCATCCCCACTTGGTCTATGCACCCCAAAACACATGCATGGGTTGCTTTAAACAAGCAAAAGCCTTTATTTCTTCTTTTTATGTTCTAGTTAACCCTTAACAGCAGGCGCTGAAGCATGGTGGTAAGACGGAGGGCTCTGCAGGCTGGCCTCTGGGGTGAAGTCCAGCCTCTCCAACCGAATAATCTGGTGTTATTTTATTTGCTGGATCCTCAGTTTTGTTTTTTTTTTTATCTGTAAAATGGGATTGATGAATTGTACTGGACTCCATAGAACTGTTGTAAGGATTAAATGAGTTAATCCATGTAAAGAGTGCCTGAAGCTGTGGTCACTAGTCAATAAACATTAGCTATTGTTACCAAGGGTCTGAGGAATTCCTACCGTAACAGAAATTCCTCAGAAATTCTGTGTTGGGTTCACCTGGGTGCACAGAGAGCCCTCCGGCAAAGTTTGCTGGAAATGCAAGCCCCTGCTGACTGTGGGAGGTTTCCCCACCTCCCCTCCCCCACCCCTCCCTCCCTCTTGATTTGCTGTGATTCTCATCACAGGTTTCTGGAAATTCTTTACATGTTAACACCTCCAAAGGGCTCCAGTGATCCGTGGGCTTCCTGGACAGGTGGAAAGACTCATGGAAGCATTCAACCACAGGACGGAGGGGCCGCTGAGGCCTCAGAGCCCTTGTCTAATGCACGTGGAGATAAAGAAATGGGGGACCAGAAAGGTTAAGGCCCAGGGCACAGGAGTTAGGGACAGACCAGGGCAGGAATCCAGGTTTCCTCTCTCCAGGGCTGAAGTACTTTTGTTTCCTTCTCTAAAGTTTTAATTACACAAGTAAGGCGTTCTCCTCAATAAAAATAAATAAATAAATAAATAAATAAATAAATAAATAAATAAATAAATAAAAAATTAAGTAAGTGTAAAAAATGTGTTTAATGGTCACCTTGTGCATCATTTGCACTTGACATGCCACCCCCTGGGGAAGAGAGGTCCAGGAGGGCAGGGATTTATGTCTGTTGTGGTCCCAGTGTGAGGGTAGTGCCTGGAACAGAGTAAGTGCTCAACAAACATCTGTGAAAAGAATAAATGATATCCTGCCATTTTTGCCCCCTCTATGCCCAGGTAATAGCTCTTTTACCCATTTGGACCGGCACCATCCAATAGAAAGTTCTACCGTGACAGAGGATTCCATATCCGTATTGTTCAATCCACTAGCCACTAGGGCACTTGAAATGTGGCTGATGCCACTGAGGAGCTGCATTTTAAATGTGATTTCATTTGAATTAATTTACATTTAAATGTGGCTAGGAAAAACTATCAGATGGTGCTGTTCTAGACTTTTTCCCTGTGCATTTTCATATGTAGTTACACATAGACTGTTCTGCATGTTTGTGTCTTACATAAATTTTCAGGATCTCTGTATATTTCTGCTTTTTGCTTTTTTTTCCCCCCCACTAAAAACTATGTTTGGGAATTTTTATATATATATATATATATATATATATATATATATATATATATCAGGCCAGATAGATCTGCTTTGTTCTTTGTAACTGTTGTGCAGAATTTTGTAGTGTGTGTATACCAAATTTGTTTAGCCATTCCCTATTGAGAGATATTTAGATGTTTGTCAACCCGCCACTACCATGATTAAAAATCGTGCTGCAACGAATATTACTGTTGATATCCCCTTAGGCACTTATATGACCCTTTCTCTCTGGTGAATATCAATAATAATAGTTAATATTATAATTATAATCACTTTCACCTATTGAGCCTTTATTGTGTGCCAGATATTATACTAAGCCCTTTGCATCTATTAAATTATTTAATTCTGATTACAGTCTAATAAGGGAGGTTTTATTATTATCTCCATAGTGCAGATGTAGAAACTGAGGCATAGAAAGATTCGGTAATTTGCCCAAAGTCACACAGCCGGTAAGTGGCAGAGCCTGGATTTGAACTCAAGCAGTTGCCTCCAGAGTTGCGTGTCCATTTTCAGTCTTCCTAGCTCCCGTCAAACTACCCTGCAGAGGGTCGAGATATTGTGCCAGTGTACACACAGACATGGGTCTTCAATGACAAAGCTGAACTGCCACCCCTGGGATCTCTTTTTAGGCCTGACACCTTGGTTGCCTCGGTCTAGGATATTTCTCTGGAAATTTGGGGCTGAGCCAAGCTGCCAGTTGGGTCTGGGGGGCAGCAGTAAACTCCTGCTGACCTGTCTTCTATCTTGCCCCTTCCCCTTAGAGGTCCTGAGTCTTGCTCCCTGGCTGGCGGGAGCTCAGAGTGGTGTGGAGGTGACAGCTGGGGAGGGAGCCTGGAGGGGCAGGGGACTGATGCAACCCAGTGTTAAGTGATACAGGCCGCCTCGCTGATTAGAAACAAACAGAAACAGAGTCAAGCAGAGCTTCCTGGAATCCAGGTCTAGGACTTGCCGAAAACAGGCCTCCTCTCTTAGGAACAATGGAATGTCACTGGGGTAACCAAACACTGCTGGCGAAAGAGGCCTCCTGCCCGCAGCCTCACAGAGTGAGTGGCCTGTGTGAGGTAGGCTGGGCTCCAGAGGAGAAAAGGGTCTGGCCAAGTGCCCTGCGAGGCCATCTGAGGAGACACTGCAGTCTCTCACGCAGGAACGGCCTCTGCTGCGATAGGGCGGGTGGACGGGCCCCAGGCTGGGGGATTCGCAGGCAGAGAGACAGCCAGTGAGGAGGGCTCTCGCGCAGAGGTCAGGCCCTGAACTCAGAAGACAAGATACCGGGTTCCAACACTAGCCTCTCCATTGAGACCCTGGGCACGGCATAACCTCTCGGTCTTCTCACCAGCAGAAAGAAAATAAAAATGGGGTAGTAGATAAAAGTGGAATGAATACAAAGAGGATAGACACATTATAGGAATCAAATAAGATAGGGGTCCACAAACCTTTTAGGTAAAGAGCCACCTAATAAATATCCTAGGCTTTGCGGGCGGTATGGTCTCTGTCACATGTGACTGAACTTTGCTGTCGTAGGCCAAAGCAGCCATAGGCAATAAGAAAACAAATAGATGTGGCTGTGTGCCCACAAAACTTTACTTTTGCACACTGAAATCTGAATTTCATGTAATTTTCACGTGTCACAAAATGTTATTCTTCGATTTAAAAAAAAAATACAACATTTACAAAATAAAAAACAGTCTTAGCTTAAGGGCCATACAAAAAAAAAAAGGTGGTGTCCACACAAAGGACCTGGCTCTGGTATACAAGCAGGCCCTTAATTTATATTTGACTATAAATATGTCACTGGAGAAATAAAATATGAATATCCCACCTAAAAACAACAACAACAACAACAACAACAAACAAATCTGGTACCTCCATGAGCTCTGAAACATTAGGAATTATCATATTGAAGGGGACTCTCAGAAGTTGTAAAAGGCAGAAATGGGTGATTCTATAAGACTTGAGCAGGTAAAAATATAATAGGTACAATTTATTAAGTCCTTGCTACGTGCCCGGCTGCGTCCTAAGCACTTTATTTGAATAGATATGTTAAATGATCACAACATTCCTAGTCTTCAGCCCATTTTATAGACGAGGAAAGAACAGGCACACAGAGGTTAAGAAAACAGCAGGGCTAGGACCCTCACCCAGAGTGTGGGGTTCCAGAGCCCACATTTGCCATCACTCATGTGATATTTCTGAGAACTGTATGTTTTAACTCATTCAGTCTTCCCCAAAACCCCACTATGGTGGGGACTATTATTATACCCATTTTACAGAAGAGGAAGATAAAGTTTATAGCCGTCGAGTAAGTTGACAAAGATCATATCGTTAGTAAATGTCAGAGTCAGGATTAAAACTCAACACACTTAAAAATATTAAGGGGGAAAAAAAAACTCAACACAGTCTGAATCCAGAGCCTATGACCTTCCCCCTTACCCTGTAAGATACATAAAGCTTTTCCTAGCACAATTTATCATATCACACTTTACCTAATCCCCATTCAGGAGCATTTAGATTGTCTCCCGTTTTTCACCCTCCATGTTGCGAAGCACATCTCCAGGTTCTTAAGATAAACACCTAGACCTGGAAATCACAGGTCAAAGAACATAAACTTGAGGACTTTTGATGCATATCATTTCGGCAGGTGGTTGTACATGGGTGCGCCCTTGTTGCTAAGCAGCGCAGGTGGTGTTTCAAGGCTAGGCTTTGAAGTTATATAGATCAGACCGCAAATCCCAGCTCAGCTATTTACTAGGTGGATAATCTGGGGCAAGTCACTTCGTCAGTTGGGGCCTCAGTTTCCTCGTCTGTACCCTCCTGCCTTCATGGATCCTCGTTTCTGACTGATTATAATACCTTCCTCATAGGACAGCTGTGATGATTAAAATTGCAATCACTTGATGAGTGAGAGGTCCCACTTCTCTTTTTCCCAGGCATGTTCTCAATAGAGAAAGTCAGGAAAAGGAAATAAAGCCAAAAGCCTGGAACCTACAGATCGTTGGGAACTGAGCATGGTCATCAGAACAGAGGCTCAACCCTCAGTCCTAGTCCAAGATCCTTAGATCACACAAGTGACAGAACCCGTTCAGCCTAGCTCAAGTGAAGAGTAGAATGCCACTGCAAGGAGTATTAGTGAGGAGGGTAAGTGATAGAAACCTAAGGAGACAATGGGCTCACTTAATTGAAAAGACTAGTTTCAAGTGTCAGCTTCAAGCATCGCTGCATCCAAGGGCTGAAAGGATGCCCAAGGAACATTCCCTCCATCTCAACAGTTAGCTTCTCCTGGGGATGAGATGGCACCCGTGGCTCCAGCCTTCAAAGCAACTACAGGGCCAAGAAATTCTTCTCACTGCTGTTAACAAAATGTCCCAGAATGGAGTGCCATTGGTTCTAATGGGGTCACATGTCCATTTCTAAACCAATCAATCACTCTCAGGGGATAAAATGCCGTGTTTGGGCCAGCAGAGAGCCAGGTAGAGATGGAATCAAGAGAGAAGTAATTCCCCTGGGAAATCAAGCTGCTGTTTCTGGAAGAAAGGGGGGAATCAGAGCCTGAAAAGCAAAGACAACAGGTGTCTACTGTAGCACCCAGCTGTATTTATGCGAGAACCGCTATTATATCGAACACGAGGGCAAGAAGTGCAGTGGCTTCAGACAGTGCTGGAACTGGCGCCTAGAACTGTGGAATCCTTATTCTGTGTCCCTTTTTCACTCTGCTCACAGATTCCTTCGTCTCTACTTCCCTTCTCTTCTCTCTCTTCCACTCTCCCCTCCCCATCCATTTCCCCAAACCCATGACCAAACATGACCGCCTCATAGCACCTGAGCACACAACCCATTCCTTTAAGCAACAGCCCACAAACATTATTAGGTCAGAATCCCAAATTCTCAGCAGCGGGGATCTGATTGGCTCATTTAATCAAGTTCTCATCGTTATCCAGTCAACTTTGGCTGGAGGGCAGGGTCATGTAGTTGTAAGTATGACTTCCTGGGGCACTCATATACCTCTTTCAAAGAGAGGAGTCACTATAGACCAGGCAGACACATAAGTGTCCCCAACGCTCTACAGACATATGAGGTTATCTACAGAGAGACCAAAGCCAAGTTGCAGAAGCTGTGCTGAAAGCCAAGAATTTGTTCCCTGAGGACAGAGCCAATCCTTGCACCTTGGGAAGGTCTGAGGCTGCTTGGATGGGCAAGGGGACCCAGCCATCCAGCTGGCCCTCAGCCAAGAGCAGGGGGAGCATCCATTCACAGCAGGGCCAAGAGAGCCTGTTCTCTCCTGAAAGCCAAAAGAGCACCTACAGGAAAGAACTAATCATGATAATAATATAAAATAATGCTAATGGTAACTCTTACTCAGTGCTACTACCAGGCACCACTTAGAAATTTTAAATGCATCATGTTTTCAAACCCTCACAATGATACAATGAGATAGGTACTTATTATTCCCATTTATAGAACATTTGTTGAATAAATTAGCATCAACTGATCATTTACCTCATTTATCCATTTAGTCATTCGCTCACTCTCTGAACAAATCTTTAATGAACACCAATTGCATAACAAACACGTGTGTGCTGGGTGTTGAGATCACAGTGAACAAAAACGGTCCTGCCCTCATGCAGATTACAGTCACGTGTTGAAGAATCTGAAGGATCAATAGCCACTAGTTGTTCAAAAAGGGAAGGGGAAAGTATTCCAGGCAGAGGGAACAGCAGGTGCCAAGCCCTCTAAGGGGAGGGCGTGTGTGGAGCAGGAGCGATGCCCGTAGACAAACAGTGAGGCAAGTAGATCAATGATGAGCCAGTAATTTACATCTGCTGACTCACTGAGCCCTTAAGACAACCCTGTGAGATAGCTACTGTTTTTAACATCATTTGGCAGATGAGGAAACCAAGGCACAGAGAAGGTAAGTAAGTAACTTGCCCAGGGACACACGGCTCCACCAGCTGTGGTAGAACCAGGGTTAGAACCCAGGCTTCGCTGACCGGAATCTCAGGCAGCTCTAATTCTTAAGAAAGGAAGGACAATTCATCCTTGGGGGCAGATGTGTAGTCCGAGGGGCATTCTGGGACTATTTTCATTTGCAGCTGCAGCCACAGGCTTTGTGGTTTTCATAACAGAGGGAAGAAGAATGCATGCAGCCTCTCCCAGCCACAGACAGGAATCCCTTCAGGCAGTTATCAATGCTCAGCCATAGGAGAAGCCACACGGAGATGCATGGAGGAGCTGACCCAGGGAGAGGCAGGTAAGATGACCAGCGCTTACCCTGGAAAAATTCATTTTCCTTTCCAGCTCCACTACGAGCACGTCTGTTAGAACAGAAGGAGCTTTGAGTCTGAGGCTGGGACAACCTTATTCAAATGGCAGCTCTGTCACCCACTTGCTGTGTGACCTTAGGCAAGTTACAGTCCAGCCTGATTTCTTTGTTCAACCACAATAATAAAAGTATCCCGAAGAAGTCTCTCAGGTTCTTTCCCACTTCCATAATACTGTTCTCAGTGTCCCATCTCTGGAATACATGCACCATAGATTAGATAGATAGATAGATAGATAGATAGATAGATAGATAGATAGATAATAGATAGATAATAGATAGATAGATAGATAGATAGTTGGTTGATAGACATAAAATAAATACATATATTGTACTCATATATTGCATCTGTTGGGATGCTTTTGGCTACAAATATCAAAAACAAAAACAAAACCCAGCCTGCAAATGTATGATGTACTTATCCAGAAGTCTGGAGGTAATAAATGCCTGCCTCATGTGTCCAACTTACTTACTGATATTAGACAGATATCTCAAACTTAACTTGGTTAAAATCAAACTTTTGAATCCTAACCACCTAGAACTTATCTCTCCCTTATTGAACACTCGATTGCCTGAGCCCAAAAGCTCAGTAGAATCACAATCAATTTCTCTTTTAAACTCACCTGTTACATTCATTTCATCACCCACTGCTGTCCCGCTTTCTTTAAATCGAGAAGTAACACTATTGTGGAGAAAATGATGCACGAGTTTGGATCCCTCAGTTGCCCAGTCCTTTCGCTGTGTCCACAGGGTCATGTGATATGGTATTTTAACTCAACCACCAAGACCATCAACTCCCCCAAAACTCCCTTCCTTGGCATCAGATGGCACTGGGGAGCCATGGGCATTTTGGGGGAACAGCTAAAGAGAAGCTGCCTTGGGGAATCCATCCAGTTGAGTTTCAGCGAATAGAAACGTGGCACTCCCATCGCTTCGATGCACAGTGCAGGTGCTGCCCGCTGGCCTGGCGTGGCAGTGGCTTCCAGGATGCCCTTCCTGCCCCGCACCGCTGACTCATCCAAGTATTGAGACACCAAAGTGCCGAGCCACGGAGGCCAGAGCAGAAGGAGGAAAGGAATCTGGATCCTTGATGATATCATCACTCCCTTAAATGAACCAACTCGGAAACCGTTCTACATGCGGACATCTTATGAGTAAATCACATATTTGCAGGTTGGGTATTGTTTTTTACTTGCATCCAAAAATATCTCGATACATGCAACAGCATCTGCTTGTATACTACGTTTAAATTCACCTGGTCAGGGTGAATGCCTCTGGGGAGGGAGAAAGGAGTCAGTGGGAAAAGGATGAGCGGGGAGACTTGAGTTTTCTGGATATTTTTATTTTGCTTGAATGGTATTTACCTTGGATTGGCTTTCACCATTTCAAAAACTAGAAAGCAGAACTTCAAAAGTCAGTGGAACAATTGAGTTTTACATTTTCTTTTAAGTGCGTGAAATCAATCAATTTAATCTGACAAGCCCAGCCTTTGCTGGAATAGTCTGAGAGGTTTTGGGGACAGCAGAAAAGAAACACTGTTGACACGTTTGGTTACTAAGGAGTTGGAAGGTGACCTGGGACTCAGCCTTAGGAACGTTGAGGGACATCCAGAATTCTTCCGGCCTGCGTTCCTGCCACCTCAGCGCCGCTTAGCCCGGCCTGACGTGTCAGAGGATTTCCGGGAACCTGGCACCACCAGTTGCACACCCTGGAAGTTCTTCAGACTCTACTTCAAATGTGTCAGCCGCCTGCTGTTCTTCAAAGTCAGGAGAGAGAATGCTGCTGCTGGCGAGCCAGGCAAGGGACCTCAGACGTGGTTTTACCATTCATTTTACAAGTCAGGAGGTGGGGGACGTTTTGTTCAAGGTCATACAAAGTCAATTGATGACAGGATGGGAGTCACCAGAGAGTTCCCCGTCTGCCTGTGTGCACTTCATATTCTAGGTCTGCCCAGGGTTCCTCATCTTCTCCAACCCCACCCCCTCTACCTCCTTCCTCCCTGCCCCCCACCCTCGGTCCTCAGGGTTAGCACTGGGAGATCTATGAAAAAAACAACTTCGATATCCACAGTTTGTAAGTCTAGGGGTACTGCGCACTATAACCCCCTCTTGGAGATTTACACAGCATATTAGCTGATTAAAGGCTCTGGAAAGTCCTGCAATAAAAGAAACTATTTTAAAAAAAATTCCCTCCCAAGCAGAAGCTCTGTAATCAGTTTGTGAGGGTTCACATTCCTCTTCCACCTCCAAGCTAGCTGGCTCCAAGCAAAGCACATCATGACTCTGAGCCTCTGTTTCCTATTCAGGAGAATGTTGACCTCCCTGGGCACAGCCAGGCTGGACACTAGGCAGGCCTGGAGGGGCACAGCCATTCTCCTGTGAAAAGTGTAGTTACTGATGGGCCTCCAGCTATAGCATCTTTAGGATCCATCTCAACCTTTAAACCAAGGCCCAGTCTTCCTGAGTAGTCACTAACAAATCCTTGAGTCCTGTGGAGTCTGGGGCATCTATTTCTTGGGGGCTCCTCTCACCAACAGTTTTTGCTCTGGAGCTCCCCATGAAGTTGATCAAGACTGTGTCAGATCTGCACTCCAGCCTGAGGCTCCCTTAATCAATTTGGCTTTCTCCCACATTTTTAGCAAGCATAACATTCCTTCTACCCCCTTACACCTCGACACTCCTAACTCCATTTTATCTTCTGCTTCCAGAGGACCTGAATGAACACACTGCCCTTTGCTACCCCACAGCCAGTCTCATCCCATCTCCACATCTCCCTGGCCCAAAGAACCTTGACGCTCAGCTAAGGGGTAGAAATCCCTTGATCCTTGGAGGATGGGTTGCTCTCCAGCCCCAGCAGTTAAATCGTGATCCATGTAAGTAGGAGCAGTAATTCCATCCCCCTTCAGCAATAATTGACCCAGGATGGGCCATTGAAAGGGAGAAATCAGCGGGTTCACTTTATTAATAAGACAGGGCCTCGTGATGTGAAAGCCGTTTGCCCTTGCCCCCTTCCTTCCTGCTTTGGTCAACGTCCTGTGATCATATGATGTGGGGCACTGCAGCAGCTGTCACAAGTGATGAATCTGAGGCCAAAAGCGAACTGCTGGAGATGGCCGAGCCATAAGGTGAGAAGACCCCGGGTCCTTGAGAACACCGTCAAGCTGACTACAACGACGTTGGAGCTGCCAACGTTCAGGCTTTTTGTTGCTTCAGTTGCGGTATTTGGACTTTTCCTGGAAGGGAGACATTTAGGAGATGCTCCCCTCTCCAAATTGCCAACAACCTAAATATGACACTTACCCTCTCCCTTGCTTCATACCCTTCCATGGTTCCTCATTTCTCTTAGGACAGAGTTCAAATTCTTAGTTATAAAGACCTGCAATCTGGCCCCTGATAGCCTCGTGGGCATCACCCCTGACCCTCCTTACTTACTTAGACCCCAGGCAGGCTGAAGACTTTTAATTCTCCAGTATCCTATCTCACGTCCAGACTTTGCATATGCTAATTCCTCCCCTCTCTCCCCATTTCATCTGGCTTTCTCTTCCTTCTTCAGGTCTCAGCTCAAATTTTGTCTCCTCCAAGAAACTTTTTTTGATTTCTGGACAGGATTCTGTAAACCTTTAGGACTCCCCTTGTACCTTACGCTCACCTCTATTAAAACACTTATCAAAGTAGATTAGGATTATCTGGTTTTCACAACTGGTGAATTTGTCCTTGCTCTCCCCTATTCCACTTCCAGCTCTTGCCTTTAACCGCTGGCCAAGTGCTGACCAAATTCTGCCTTGGGCTTCTCACCAGATGCTTTGTAGACTCACAGATGCAACCGCTTCCTATAGCCCTCTCCACGAACCCTCTTTTGCAGTTCCGCTTCTGCAGCTGGACATGCTTGGTTTCTCAATCTGACTGGTGATTCTTCTTTGATTCTCCAAGTCCTCTTCCGAGCCTTCCCCACTTCTCCCATAATTGTGGGGGGTCTACCTCCTATAATAAATCCCTTACCCTAGGGGATAGTCACTCACTCATAGGGACGCTGCTCCCCTGACTGATACACAGTCCAAAGGCAGACACCTTGTCTGGCTTTGGCGGTAGAGACAGATCCAAGACCCCATCCAGAGAATTCCACCCCCATGTCCACAGTGATTGGTTCAAGCATGGATATCTGGCCCAGTCCTAGCCAATAAGAACCTGCCCCAGATTTTTGCTGGAACAATTGGAAAGGAGAAGCAATCTCACCATAGTGTTCTTGAGCTGCTTGTTTGGAAGCCTGGAGCTGCTGTCTATCATCTTGCCACAAAGTGGAATGGGCTTGTTTGAGAAAAAAAGCCAACAGAGAAGAAAGTAGGATGAAAAAGGGGACAGGGACAAATTCCATGTGATATCATTTGAGTATCTGATTCCAGCTTGGCCTGAAGCTAAACCTCTCTCTGGACTTTTTCTTTTGGCAGCTCAAGTCAGTATGAGTTGGGTTTCTGTATCTTCTAGTTGAAAATATCCTGGTTCCAATGGGTGAACAGTAAATATCTATTGAATGAATAAGTAGATCCCAAATTGTCTGTGGCTATTTACTTCTATTATTATTTCCTTTTATTTGTTTTTGTTTTCTTTTAGAAGGAAAAAAGGAAAGAATTTAGAGGGTTGGTGTCATATGAAATTCTTAATCGTTTAAGTCAATGCGTTTGTGTTACAAATAGGGAAACTGAGGCTCAAAGAGAAAGTATAACTCGCTCAGGATTATATGGCCAGGTTCTATTAGAATCGAGAGTAGAGGCCAGATTGAGAATGCCTGCTCTGAATCTGATCATAAAGGAAAAGCAGACAAATCCAAACTGAGAAACATTGTTTAAAAAAAAGAGAAAAACAAGGGTTGGGGGAGAGTATTATTCAAAAATTTCAATGTCATAAAAGACAAGGAAAGGCTGTGAAATAGTCCAGATTAAAGGAGATGAAAGAGATGTGACAATTCAATGCAATGTGTGACCCTAAACTGGATCCCGTCCTGGAGAAAATAAAAAACTTCAGGTCATTATTGGGTCAATTAACAAAATTGGAATGCAAACGGTAGAAACGATAGATTAAAGAATTTTATTAACGCTAAAAGTACTGAGGTCGATAACTGTACTGGGGTCATATAAAGTAATATCCTCATTCTTAGCAAATACACACTGAAGTATTTAATGGTAAGGGGCCATGATATATGTCATTTATGCTCAAATGGTTTAAAAAATTATGTAAACACACATACAGAGAGAGAGAGAGAGAGAATGATGACATAAAGTCAAGAATTAACTATAGGTACATCCGGTAAAAGGTATATATTATGCCTCCTCTTGTCCTATTTTTATTTGTCCAGCTTTTCTAAAGTTTCAATATTAACAAACAAAAAATTAAAAAACCAAAATAAAAAGGTTAGAGGCCAGACTCCTAGACCAGCCCACTCTTACCTTCTGAGTGGTAAATGCTTGCATAGGGCTTCAGGCAACTTTCAAAGTTACAAGAAGTTTATAAAACAATCTACACTGGTAGGGGCCTGATGAATTATTAATGTTTATCATGTGCAAGAGCTTCGTAAGAGAACATTCAGAGAGCAAAATGGAAGAGGCCTGACCAGCTTTAGAACCAGAATAACCTCTGAGAAGTAGAAGCCTCTTTGGCTCTGCCCTCCCTGCCTTAAACTTGTACAGTCTAGAGTGGATTTATTAGGATACTTTGGGCTGTGGGTAACTGAGAACTCAGTTAGAGGGTCTTAAATGATTAGGATACTTATTACTTCAAGTAACTATAAACCAATAGGTAGGTTTTCCCAGAATTTTCTATTTCAGCATTTCAGTATTAGGGCCAAATGTCAGCTTCTCAAGAATCCTCTTGGCCTTTCCCTCATGATCTCAAAAATCACCGCTGCAGCTCCAAATGTCACATCCTAGCCGAACAACATCCAAAGGATGGAAGAAGGTGTGTGTGAGAGAAAAGGGATTGGAGAAGAAAACGTCTTTCTCTTTGAATGAGGAGAATCCTTCCCAGAAGCCCTCAGCAGACTGCCCCTGATGCCTGGTTGACCAGGACTGGGTCCCAGGCTTACCCCAAGACGAAGACAAAGGGAGACAGGATTGCCATGGCTGGCTTACACCAATCAGCATTTATTCCCTGGGGTTGGCCTGTTGCTCTTTACCCCTCTCCCACACCAAAAAAAAAAAAAAAATTGGGTTCTATTGGCAAGAAAGAAGGGGAATGAAGCAATCAACACGAGTCTGCTTCACGGTGTTGGTGGTCTCCTGAATGGGTCCCCTGTCGCTCCCTTTGTGATCTGGACCAAAGAACAACTTGGACCCACAAGAGTGCCAAGAATCACAGAGCCCCAGAAATTGATAGCCCAGACCAGGGATTCTACGCTGGACACCAATTGTCCTTGCCTGTCCATCATTCATTTCCCCATATTTGGTCACAGTACCCAGTATTTATTCAGGGAACTTCCCCTCCTCCACGTCCAGCTCCTTTAGTTCAGGTGCAACTGTCTCGACCCCAACAGGGACCAGACCTGGACAACAGAGGACTGACTTCCTTGAGTGACAGTGATTGGTTCAGAGATGGGCCATGACCTAAGTTAGTTCAGTCAGAACAGATGCTGAAGCTCCCAACAACTTGTACCGTAGTCCCTCCTGATCTGAAGTTTTGCTTTCCTTGGTTTCAATTCCCCATGGACCACTGTGGTCTGAAAATATTAAATGGAAATTTCTAGAAATAAGCCATTCATAAGCAATTTATGATAAAAATTTGTGCCGACTGGAAAGGGATTCCTCTGAATGAAACGCTAGCTATGTATAGGGGAAACTGTAGAACGTATAGGGTTTGGTACTATCTGAGATTTCAGGCATGCACTGGGGATCTTGAAATACATTCTATATGGATAAGGGGTCTACTATACCTGGCAGGATGTAGGCGTGGAGCTGTTGGTTGCCATCTTGTCAAGTAGAGATTGAGAATGAGCCAACTCAGTGAAGAGCAAAGCCAAGAGATAGCAAGAGACTGGCAATCTCATTTGGGTTCATGGATCCTGCTGGGCCTAAAGCCAGAACCCTTCAGTTATTTTAAGTCATTTTTTTTTTTCTCCCAGTTACTTAAGCCAATAAATTGTGAGGTGGGGAAAAAGAAAAAGAAAAAGAAAACACATACTAAACCTGACAAGCTCAGGGAAAGCCAGCATGATGGTCCTACCATCTCAGAGACTGAAAGTAACCACATAGGATGATCTAACATAAAAATTTCTAACTAAAAGCAGGTCATGGTGGGGAGTCACATCCTGGGCCTGTGGCTTTGTAGACAAAGGTCAGCCTTTACCTTAAGGAATCCTGTGTATAGCCTTTTTGCATCTAAGATAACGTACTTTTGGAATGTCAGAGTCATCTCCTTTTCCAGACACCTCAGGTCACAATCCACTGCACCAGAGCACGCGACCAGAAACCACGGGACCCTTCGTGGTTATCTTGTCCCCCTGCGCACCATCTCTCTTTTACAAATGTTAATTATTAATTGTCCTGTACTCACCAATGTAAAAGAAGTATGTGTCCCTTCCTTTTACTTTTCATCCGTCCAGTCCCAGAGATTTTCCTTTGTTTTCTTCCACCCCCTTAATCTTCCCCCAAGGAACCCTCCTTACATCTCCTCTTTTGATTCTAATGTGTAAAATAAACTGCCATTCTCCAGAGCATTTTCTTAATCCGTTGAGATTTTGCTTCTTGGCAATTGTTGTCAGTTTGGCTCAAACACACTCATTAACATTCTCCATAGGTTTGGATGATTCTGAAGTCTGCAACTGCCT
>PVKZ01005760.1:0-46733 GCA_004027375.1 Macroglossus sobrinus
TTTTTTTTTTTTGAGGGGAAGCAGTACTGGGTTTCAAACTTTCTATTCCACCTTGATTTAGGCAGGTAGTCTTACAGATCCATCTAAGGCAGTAGAAATGGTTTTGTCTGGAAATGCCCGGAGACATTTTAGTTGTCACAACTGGAAGGGTCGGGAATGCTAGTGGCATCTAGGGGGTAGAGGCCAGGGATGCTGCTGAAAACCCTGCAGTGCACGGGACACCCCATAACAGAGGGTTATCCAGCTCAAGTGTCAACAGCACCCAGGTGGAGAACCCCTGGCCCAAGGGCAACTGGTCAAGTCCTCTGAGGATACAGAGTAGATACTGGCCTGTTAACACGGGGTAGTGTTACTCTTATTAGTCACAGGAACACAAAGACCAAAGTCATGGCCACTGGTTTCCGTGGCAGACAAATACCAGGCTGCAGGTCTCTAAAGAACCTGCTACGGTTACTTGTTTTTGCAGATCTCCCCACTGGACTGAGGGCAGAGACCACTACCCGCTTCTCTGTGTGTCTCCGCCACCTGGCCTAGCACCTGGAATGTACAAGGTGGGGAGAGAGGGAGCGGGGTTGGGAGAGACAGGGTAGGCTGCGACCTCTTCGAGGTGGGGACCATGTGTTGTACTCTCTGTCCTCAGCACCCAGCAGCTGGATGGTGAGTTCATGAATAAACAGCCGGACTGTGAGTTCTCTGAGGCCAGGGGTGGTGCCCTGCTCCCCTCTGGGTCCCCGTGCCTAGCCTAGCTCATGGCTCGACCCTCCACACTCATTCAACAGTCCCTTCCCCCTCAGAGCTCACAGTCTGGCAGGGGAAGGAGCACTGGACAGGTATCAACAGGAAACAGCAGGTGCTTCTGCGGGGGATGTGTCCTGGGCGGAGAGAAGGACTATCACACTTCTGGGGGGCCATGAACTTACATGGAGTGTGGGGGGCCTTATCCATCAGTTAATACTCCTGGAAACAATGAACGCAAGCATGAATCATTCATCTCCACAAGGCCTGGGGCAAGGAGAACGTGTGAGCAGGACAGAGGGAGAAAGGGGAGGGGCTTCCAGTGGGAGTCTGAGGCCCTTCGCTGCCAGGGCTCCCCTCTCCCAGTGACCTGGCCCAGGCACTCGTTCAGCGTGACAAACAGTCGTGAGTGGGTGTAACCCACCGCCCAGGCACTGCGCACAGAAAAAGGCAGCAGCTCCTTGGGTTGCCTAAGGCCACCAAGGAGTGAGTGCCAAAATCAGCAACCTAACAGCTAACATTTACTAATTGCTTCTAAGTGCCCAAAGCTATTCCAAGTCCTTTGCTACTATAATTACTTTAATCTTTGCAACACCCTCTGAGAGAGGAATGACTGTCATCCCCATTTTACAGATGATGAAATGGAGGCACAGAGAGGTTAAGAAAATTGCTCAAGGTCACACAGTTAATAGTGGGGGAGCTGGGATTTGAACCCAGGCTGTCTGGCTGCAGGGTTAAACCCAACCACCAGCCGGCCACCAGCCAGCCACCAGTCGGCTGGGCTCCCGAGCTATCTGGGAGGCAGTCTAGTAAACAGATGGGACCACAAGGATTCACCCCAGTGGGGTGGCACATCAGGAAGAAAACTTGAAGGACTGGCAGACATAGTGCTCTGGCCCAGTGGCCCCCCGGGAGGGTCCTAGCTGCACCGCCCCCAGCAGAGCCTTGACAAGCCCCCTCTGTCAGGGTCCCAGCCCTGGGCTCCCGGAGCCGCTGAATGCAAACACATGAAGTCTCACTGGGCATTCTAGTCTGGAACCAGGTGGGGGCTGAGGACAGGCACCTGTTCCTGTGAACATCGTATTCATCCAGGCCCTGTCCAGCCGTCACCCTGGAGAAGGCAGCAGGCAGGAGCAGCCTGAGGTTCGAGCCCCATTGTACTGACCAGAGAGGGCACGGCTATGTGCCAGCCACAGCCCTGGAACCAGCATTCTCCCCGCCCATCGTGACTGAGGATGACCGTGATGTCAGACCAAGCTGGCAGCACTGATTCCCCTCCTAAACTGGCTCCTTAAAAGGGCGTTCATTCCCTGGTCCAAAGAGGAGCGAATGACTGGGGTGTCCACTGAGGTTCACAGCACTGGCCCTGCACTGTTTCTGAATCAAGCATTCTGTATTTTCCTGCACGCAGTCACGCTCAGAAGGGAGAGAGCTTTGAGAGGCTGAAATCCAACCCATTAGCCAGAGAAAGAATTCCTTCTTGAGAATCCTAGCAGATGGGGGATCAGAGCCTGAGCTCTGAAATCACCCAGCCCTGACTCCAAATCCCTGCCCCACAACCGAGCAAATGCATGACTTGACCTCCCTAATCCTCAGATTATTCATCTGCAAACTGGGTGCAATGGTCCTCCTGAGAAGCAATTAAGTAAAACAGTCATTCATTCAGCCCATATTGATTAAGCACCCCTGTGAGCCAACTACTGCTCTAGGTGTTTGGGATCCATCGATGGACAAAAAGAAAAAGGCTCCAGGCCTCAACAGACTTACTGAGCCTCGCCCTGTGCCTGGCACAGAGTCGTATTCCATAAATGCCCCACCCCACCCCGAGCCCGAGTCACTGTCCTGTGCCATACTCTCGTATTTGAATTTCTCCTTTGTCTTTTGACCCATCATCCCACATTAAAAGGTCTAAACCTGCCCTCATTTCATCCTGTGGAGTTTCTCAGAACAAGGCTCCTACCTCCTGCACAGGATGCCCACCCACTGATCTTCCCTCCCCATGTCAATTCCTCCCCCACTAGGACACATCCAGGCTGCCACGGTCCCTCTTCTCAGTTCAATAAGTTCTTGGGCTCCCCCTATGTGCCTGGGACCACCCTAGGATATCACCTAGGTTGCACTTCCTCCTTGCAAAGGTCAGGGCACTCGTGGGAACATGGCAGCCTCAGCTCACAGCAAGCGACATCAACTCACATCTCCAATGCACACAGGAAATCCACCTCCAGAAGTAGCCCTTGCACGTTCCTGCTAACAAGTGACATCAAAGTCACAGTCATTCACACAAAATCCCAGTGACTGCTCTCACTGGCTAGGAACAAAACTAACACTCACTCTCATTTCTGAGTTTCGGTTAAAACTAGGAGCCGTATGTGGTGCCTCACATGTTATGTCACGAGAGCCTGGACACTTCAAGGTGGAGATCCAGGTCCCCACGTGACACCCCACTCCACCTCGACGCTCCCAGAGGACAGCAGCTGAGTCTGTTCACTGCTCTATCCAGGACAGCCAGCACCATACCTGGCATCTAACTGGTCTTCAAGGAATGCTAGCTGGATTGACTTGAGTAAGAAAAAACTGAGGTTCACAGAAGTAAAGTGACTTGTCCAAGGCCTCAGAGCTAGAGAGTGGGCCAACCTGGCTCTGGACACAGGGCTGACGTCTCCCTCCGCTCAGCCTCTACTTGACCTTTCCCACATTCGAGCACCTGTGGTCCAGTAGCTAACGGGACAGGCTCCCCAGGGCAAAAGCCCTCCAGGGCCCAAGAGCAGAGAGGTGAACACCACACGAGACCTTATTAGGGAAGCATAAAAGAAAGAAAAACAAAAAGTACTCTGGTGGAGGAAGAGCCAGCCTGTGAGTCATGGGCCCTAGAATATTCTGTTCACAGCTGGCTCCAGGGCAGGCAGAGAGGCCAGGGAGCCTGACAGCCCCCAGGACCTACCCCGGGCGGCTGAAGGTGTAGTATCAGGATCAGGTGGGTCTCAGGTTGGGGGTCAACCTGGTTCTGCCACCAACTCTCCCACCAGCATTGGGCAAGTGACTTCCTCTCCCAGGGTTCTGATGTTCCCTGCCTGTGAAAATGGCCACAGGCCATGTTCAGGCTGCCACTAGCTACAGGGCTGGGGTGGGGAGCGGGGTGAGATAGGTAGAACCAAGAAAAAGCCAGTATCTCCCTCTCTCCCCGGCCAAGCTTAGCCCACACACCCCCCACCTTGGTGGAGCTAACACCTCCTTCTGCCCCATCCCCAGCTGCCTGCAGAATCACTCACGCAACTCCTGGGTTGCTAGCACCACCAGAGACGCAGCCGTCACTCACCTTTCAGACCTGCTGGTCACTTTCAGCCTGAGAAGACTATTGTCTGAGAACCTGAGAAGTGAGACCAACTTACCGAGCACCTGCTATAAACTAGGAGTTTTGCAAACACCATCTCACTGCATCCTCACGACAGCCCTGTGAAGTAGGGGCTCTAATTCCTCGTTCAGAGGGAGCCACTGAGACTGAGCCAGTCAAAGGCACCTGCCCAAGATCACGCAGCTAATGAGACCCAGGATTCGAACTCAGGTCTTGAAATGCCCACCCCTGTGTTCTCATTCTTGCTCGTGTGTCAGCTCCAGGAGAACGGAAACAGTAGCTGGGCCCTGGGTGTCCCCGAGGCACCTCGTACGTGGTCTTCAGGCGAAGGCTCACTTGGCTGGCCAGGGGGTCACTCCCAAACCCCAGGAGAGCCTCACATGTCTCAGGCAGGGACAGCTCCCTGTGCTCCTGCCTCACTGCACTCAGGTATCCTGGACCCGGTCCTGCCTACCAGGGACCCCAAACCAGCCTGTCCCCACTTTGCAAAAGGGGACTCTGAGGCCCAGGCTCAGAGGAGCCAGAGAGCAAACCGCATCACATGTGACATGGGGAGCATCTTGGTGTGGCCCTAACAGCAGCCAGCGGACTGCTGGGGGTCCAGATGGGAGAAGCACGGGCTTAGCGGGGCGACCCTCCCGGTTCTAAGCCCCATCCACCGCATTAGCTATGCACCTGAGCAGGCTCCCTGCACTCTCCATGCCTCGGTCTCCTCCTCTGCTGCAAAATGGATACAGCCTCCCCTCACCACTGGACACTGAGGGTTATTAAATGCCATCACCCAATGTGGAGCAGGGGCCCTTTCTTCCCCTGGAGGGCTCCTGCTTATCTTGGCCATCAGCTGGATGGGGACACAGAACCTGGCAGGCCCCCAGGCAGCCAGCCCAAACAGGTTTATTTTCGAAGCTAGATTTCTAGGGTTAATATTTAACCGCTTGTGACCCAAATCTTCTGAGGCATCAGGCATACCTGAGTCACTCAGCCCTGAGAATGCAAACCAAGCAGGGACATGAGGAGGGAGGAGGGCGCTGAGTCCAGCTCAGGTGTCACAAGCCCCAGTCTCTCTCCAGGGCATTCAGACCCAGGCTGGCCCTTCCCCATGTCCCTGCAGACTAGTGCCCTGCTCCACTCTGTTGCACCTGCTCTGAAGACCCTGAGCCCCAGTCATCTGATGACCCATCTCCATAGGACCCCAGAAACGAGTAAGGACATGGGAGGGGGAAGGCTGGGGCCATACAGACATGACAGTGTCTGTGGGTAGTGGAGGTGGCTGCCACTCCACCCTCATCAAATAGAGATTTCACCCCAGCTATTTAGACCCAAGTTTTCTGACCTCAATAATAAGCCCAACGCAGAGAAGGAGCCTCCAGACTCAGTGTCCCTCCCAGCAGCTGTCTGGGGTGTCGATCCCCATTTCATAGATGAGAACCTGAGTCGGCCTGCTAAGCTCTGCAGTCAGAGGCAGAGCGAGGATTGGAACCAGGTCTCCTGGCTGCAAGGCTAATAAACCTCCAACAGTCTAGCACGCCTGCCTCCAAAGCTCCCTTTCAGCTACTGTTCACCGGATGTTTACCAGGTACCAGGCACAGCTCTACCTGCTTTATACGTGGCAGTTCTCTTCGCCGGTCCAAGAACCCGATAACGGAGAGGCTGTTATTATCCCATCTGACAAGCTAAGAAATTCAACTGAAACACAGGGAAGTTGACACACTTGCCCCAGGACACACAGCTAACAAAAACGAGTGAGGATCAAAACCTGGCAGTCTGACTCCAGAGGCCAAGGCTCTTAGCCACCACTGCCTGTACACCCCCCCACACACATGACTCTGTCCCCTCAACCCCCACCCTGATGCAGGCAGAGCCCTCGAGTTGCAAGAAAGACCCACCATTGGGAAGGAGTCACAGGCTCCCCGAGATTCCTTGAACACAAAGACTCTGAGCCTCACAAGGAAGGAACTGAAGGCCCAGGAGGCTGAGGATGGTGAGAGCTGGGGAGGCCCCCTCACATCTCCCTCCCCATTCTCCTCACTTAGCTGATGGGGCCTAGAGGATGGTGTCATTCCCCACCTGCACCCTTTCCAGGCCCCCGCAGAGCCACAAGCTTCTCGGCTTGGCCCACAAGGCCATCGTCTCTGACAGATGACCCCATCTCCCATGCCCTAATGATGGATGTTTGCTGCCACGGACCAGGCCTCATGGCCAACAGACACAGAAAAGGAAAGACAGAGCCTGAGCTCTGGGAGCAGAAGAGGATCCCTCACCTGCCCCAGCCACACGACCACCCTCCCAAGGTCAAGACCCTTCCTTGGCCTGGAAACCGCGTCCTACCTGGTCTGCCTGGGACACTCCCACCTACATTTTGAGCCTTAACACAAGCTGACTTCAGGGACGTCTTCCATGACGCCCACTGGGAGAGCCTGCCACTCACCCTTCTGAGTGCCTCACATTCTGGACTGGAATCATTTGCTTTATTCTCTGACTCCCCCGCCAGACTGTGAGTTCCTTGAGGACAGGGATAATGCCTTTCATTTCTGTGTCTCCAGTACCCAGTCCTCAACACATGGTAGAGATTCAAGAGATGATGAATGAGTGAGTGGATGGGTGGGTGGATGAGTGGATGGTTGGGGGGGTGGGTGGATGGATGGATGGATGCATGGGTGGATGCATGCATGCATGGGAGGGAGGGTGAATGGATGGATGGATGAATGGATGAATGAATGGATGGATGGATGGATGGATGGATGGATGGATGGATGGATGAGTGAATTGGTGGATAAATGGATAAATTAATGACTAAGCGAATGAACAAGTGACAGGATCCTATAAGCAGTGACCAGAGGCCACTGGGCTAAGGGCTCTACTTCAATCTGGAATTTACTGGAGCTCAGCTGCCAAGGAATCTCAGTTTTGTCCCAGGCATTTAGTCTGACCCAACCATTTTCTAGATGCTTATTTCCCCAACTTGGCCATGCATCGCTACGTAATCACTATCTGTCTCCTGCACCAGGCTGAAGCAGAGGTGACATAACGTCCGAGACGATGTCTGGCCTAACAATTATGTCTTCGACGCCTTTCCCTGGGCCTGGGCCATTGCAGGCCTCTATGAATACATGTTGAATAAATGACAAACAAATGAACAAAAGACCTAGAGGGCCTTTAAACATAAAGATTTCTGGGTCCCAGCTGAGATCTGCTGGTTCAGAATCTCTAAGAGTGAAACTCAAGAATTCGAATTTTGTTCAAAAGCTTTGTGGCCTTTCCAGCAATCGGCCAGGTTTGGGAGACGGTGGCTCATGGGGAAGAGGAGTCCCCGGCTACTGAAGGCGGTGACCACAGTTGAAAGTATCTCAGAACAAGGCTATACACAGCGGTCACCAACTCGGGCGGATCATCGCTCACTTAAGCATCTACAGGTTAAAAGAGAGTCAAACAGCCTTTTTCAAGCTGTGATCTTTGAACTACTGGCTTCACAACCATGTGGGTAAGGAAAAGGCATTCAAAAAAATGTAGATTCTAAGGTCCGACCCCAACCTACAAACTCAGAGTCTCTTGGGATGAGGCCTGAGAATCTGCATCCTTAGCAGGCTATCTGGGCAATCCTGGCACCCACGAATGTATGAGAATTCCTGGCTCATGGCTTCCCCAGGGTGCTAAGACCACCCAATGTGTCTGGCACCTTGCTGCACACCTTGCCTTCTGAGAGAGAAAAGTTCTTGATGGGCCATTTCAGATGCCTCCAAGAAACACAGCAAAAGGTAGCAGGGCGAGAGGCTAAGAGGTAGCAAATGTGCCCATTCCTCAGAACCTGAGCCTGGACCAGACCAGCAACTCAGGAAGCCCAGCCTCTCATCTTACAGACGAGGCCCACGCAGGGCTGCGTCTCGCCCAAGGTCACCAAAGAGTGTCAGAGCCCGGCGAGAGCCAGGTGGCCGTGCCCCAGGCTCGCCCCATGGCCCCAGCTGCCCTGGTCCGCGCAGGAGGCTCTCCCCGGTCTCACACCCTCCGAACCGGGTCCCGGTGAGCCAGGGTGCTGGGAAGAGCCCGCAGCAGGGCAGCGGCTGCCAGCCTGAGACGCCTTGGCCAGTCTTGCTGCCCCAGGGAACAAGGTGGCTCCAATCGTGGAAGGCTCCGGCTGCCTCCACCACGGCCGAGGATAAAGCAACTCATTCTCAAGGGATGAGGGGGCATTAAAGGATGGGATGAGCATCAATGGCCGAAGAAGTTATGGGTCTGCTGACCCCAGGGCGATGGGGAAGGGGTTTGATTGTCACAGCTCTGCAGAGAACATTCTCCCCAGAACTTCGCAATCGGTCCACAGTGCTTGAGTTTAAAAGTTTAAACAGTCCTGAAGAACCGTTGACATCGGTTTTTCTCAATCTGCCCATCTGTGTCCTAAAATATGCTAATAGGTCCTCACTGTATAAAAAAATAAAAAAAGAAAAAAGGTGTTTGGTGGCCAAAGACTCTAGAAGAACCAGGCCAGAAACCTCCCTCCTGGAGATTAATCATCTCCGCACGTTCAAGGCATCGTAACGGCCTGCGATCTCGGAATCTGCTGAAACTGCGATATAGATCAGGAAAGCTGGAGACTAAGAGAGGCCGTGTGCCATCAACCAGGACATGGATGACGGGACTTGAGCAAGGCAGCGTGCACCTCAAGTATGCACTGGCGACCGAAGTGCCCTGTCATTCGTGGTTCCTGTCCTGCTTGCTGTCCTGCTTGCTCTGCTGGGGGAGAGGGATGGGTAGGGGACAGGCAGCAGCAGGGCCTGGGCAGGAAGTCATACCTGCAGAAGTGGCCCGGAGGTGCAGATGAAGGTCCAGCTTCCCAAACCTGTTTCTGGGTCTGCCACCTTGTCTTGGTGACCCGAGACAAGTCACTACTCCTCTCTAAACTAAGACTATTTTTATGTCTCATATGTAAAATTAGGACTTTGGACTAGATGATCCCGAAAGGCCGTCCAGCTCTAAATGAGTCTCCGACTCCCATCGACCCTCAGCTCAGGTTTCCCTCCCTGCCAGCCACAGCCTTGGTCCCGAGTCCCCACGTCTGCAAGCATCTGAGGTCTGCACTCTGGGCCCGGTGGACTAGGCACTGTTTTTGTTGTCCCTGTTGCTGTCTCTTCACTGCCCTCACCGGAACCCAAGTGCCTGGATCCCGGTCCAGTGCTCTTCCCGAGACCCTGGGGTAGTAAAAAGAGCGGGATGCTGGGATTCTCCGCCCAAGTCTGCCCCAATGGTTGTGAGACGATGTGAGACGGGCTGTAGGGCCACTGGAGTTCCAAGGCTGGCGTTGGAGCAAGTCAGGTGTCCCAAAGTGGGGTGGGCTGAACACCAGAGCCCCACAACACTGTATCAGGTGATTTGCCAAGGAAGGGCTCGGCTGTACAAAGTTTTTAAGAGAACAGTAGAGTTTCAAGGGAGGTATCCAGAGTCCGATGGATTAGGGTTCAAGTTCTGCCATCTACTAGCTGTGTGACTTTGGACACATTACTTGCCCTCTCTGCTCTTCAGCTGCCTCATCTGTTAAATGAAGATAATAATCATTCGTACCTCACAAGACTGCCACAAAGAACTGAAAGAAGATAATGCACAGTGCCTGGCACACTCTAGGCCCTCAGTAAAGACGGGTTATTTTTCCAGCTCTTTTGGATCACATTTCATATCATCCCTATCTTGCAGATGAGGTAACCAAGATTCCAGAGAGACAAGACAGATACCCAAAAGTGACCGGGCTCCTAAGGGACAGGGCTCTGGGAACTGCACCCCACCCCTCCTGGCCCCTGAGAATGAGGCCTCTGCCTGGCATTTGTCAAATACAGCTGCTGCCCCCAGCGGGGACCGCCTCCCTCACTGGCCCGCCATGACCCAGCCCCGGAGAGTTTTCCCATCATGCACTGGGGTGGGGGAAGCTGAGGCCCTGGAAAATGCTTAAACCACCCGTGGGCCCTGGCTTCGGGGAGAGCCAACTGCTGCATCCCCGCAGCAGCCCAGTGGCTCCCACCCAGAGGCCCTGCCCATTCTCCAAGATTGCGAAAGGGCAACAGTTAACGCCACAAGAGGAGCTGCGGATGGTGGGGTGGTGACGTTTACCTGGAGCCACCAGTGAGCTCCTCTCTGGGTTACACACCACATGCATCCACCCTTGAAACTGGCTGTTTCACTCGAGGGACCAGTCCCAGCTCGGATGTCCTGTTATGCTGTATGACTTCAAGCAAGTTGCTTAACCTCTCTAAGTCATAGAAACCTTTTCAGAAAAAAAAAAAAAAGAAAGAAAGAAAGGCACAGAGTTTGGGAAGCACTAAAGGAAGCAGCAGGATTTGCAGAACGATCTAGGAATCAGAGAGCCCGTGACAGCCTCAAAGGTCTCCCTGATGTCTCCTGTCCCTTCCAACCCAGTCTCCAACAAAGACAAAAATCCTGATCTTGTCCCTCCTTATCTGGAAACGTTTGACCGGCTCCCTGTGGTCCTCAAGAGAAAGTGAGATCTGTTAGTGAGATGAACAGAGCCCTTCGGTGGCTTCCCCCACCGCCCCCTCCCCTACGTCACCCTCTCCGCCACTGCATCAGCTTGCAATGCTTCCTCTCCCCGAACCGACTCCACCTCTGGGCTGCTTTGCTCACACACACCTCCCTGGGCGGCCTCTCTGGGCCCCCACCCTGGGTCCAGCACACACTCGTCCTTCCCCTGGCTACTCGTCCGCCTCCAGCACCAGAAAGAGGGTAAAAGCACATTTTACTCATCTCTAGCTCCCAGCCTGGTCCCCGACTCCATAAAGAAATATGTGCCCAATAAATGTGTGTAGGGAGGACGGGACTGCAAGGACAGACAGATGAAAACAAATTAACTACTCCTGGAGCTTCGGGCTCCTCCTCTGTAAAACAGAATGCTGTGGGAGGCGTAGCTGAAGCACCTGGCTGGGGCCCCTCGCCCCGCTTCGTAGCTGGTACGTGCTGGCTGGGAGGAAGTCACCCCTCAGGCCTCTCCCCGCTCTGTAAGGCGAGGACAGTAATGGCACCTGGACCTCACTTACTGTAAGGACACAATGCAGGAGTGCTCAGCACAGTGCCTGGTGCATGAGGGTGAGTTCCTTGCATTTTACATCTGAGGAACAGAAGAGGTGGCAGTGACACACAAGGCCCGGAGTCATCTGACCTGGCCCCGCTAAAGTCGCTTCTGCTGTGGGGACCGAGTACGCCCGACACTAAGCTCCCGACTGGCTGGGATGCTCGGCGCATCTGCCGATGCAGGCCCCAGCGGCCCAGCACCCTGAAGAACGCGGGCCCCACGGAGCCGGGAGTCAGAACTCTGCTCCACTACGCCATCCCAGACAGGCCGCTGGCCTCTCCCATCCGCTTCCTCCTCTACGCAGAGCGGGGCAAAGGAATGCTGGCTTCCGTCGTGCTGGGGACCCAGCAATTTCTGCCCCTTCTTAGTGGCTGCAAATGACCTCTCCCGGCTGGGCCACCTTAGTGGGACTGTACCCCACCCTCCCTGGTCAAGATGTCACTGAGGCTATCAGACAAGGCTGTCCCCACGTATACTCTAAATCTACCCTAATTTCACCCATTTCCTGCTCCCCTCACCCGCCAGCCCCACATAATCAAGCTGGGTACCACCCTCTCATTTGCATAAAGATCCAGCTCCTGTCGCTGCCCCATGTGTCTCTTCCGTCCCCTCTTGGGCAGTCCTGGCCACCAGCACAAACCATTCTCCTGGGTCCCCCTACATCCTCTCCAAGAGAGACCTCTTTCCCCAACCCCCCTTCACTTATCCAATGTCTCAGAAGCTGTCCACATGCTGTCTCTCCTTTCTCACCTCCCATCCTCCTGGTCCTCTGCCCCTGTGCATTCCAGCCCCGTCACTCCTCCAAAGATGCTCTGACAAAAAGGCCCGAGCTGCCTCTCTGCTGCCAAAACCAGTGGCCACTTTTCTGTCTCACCTACTTGAACTCTCGCTGGCCTGCGGCCCTGTCGGCCACCAGCTCTTTTCTGAAACAGTCCGCTGTGTGCGTGTCCCAGAGACCCCCCCCTCTCCTTTCTCCTCCCAGGCCGCTGGCTGCCCCTTCCCTCCCCCTCGGCTCCTCCTCCTTACCCTGACCTCTGGGTGGGCCCACCTGTCCATCTATGTGCCAACCACGCCCAGGTTTCAATCTCAGCCCAGAGGTCCCTGGCTATTCCCATCACGTCGCATTGGGCTGTTTCTTTCACGGGACTTATTACGTGACATTATGAATGAGAAGGGGTGACGTAGTCGAGCTAACAAGTTGAGCGGGGCCACATGGCAGGCTTGGCAAGCTCGGTGATCAAAAGTAGCCACACAGATGGTCTGATCATAAATTCCTAACTGGGCAGGTCATGGCGGGCAGGCACGTCTTAGGCCTATAGCTTCCTTAGCAAAGGTCAACTTTTACCTGAGGCGAACCCTGTCCATTGTCCTTATGCATCTAGGATAACACACATTTGAAATACCAGAGAGATTTTCTTTTCTAGATCCTTCGAAGGCACAACCACCCCACCACAGCACGAGACCACGAAACCCCTCACCGTTATCTTATTGAGAGCATACCATCTCTTGTGCCGTAGAGCAGTGGTCCCCAACCTCTTTGGCACCAGGGACCGGTGCTCCTATGAGACTCTAACACCTGATGATCTGAGGTGGAGCTGAGGCAGTGATGCTGGCACTGGGAGCGGCTGCAGATACAGATGAAGCTTCGCTCACTTGTCCGCCACTCAGCTTCTGCTGTGCGGCCCGGTTCCTAACAGGCCATGGACCGGTACCGGGTACGGACCCCTGCTCCAGATGTTAAAAGTTCACTATCCTACACCCACCAATGTAAAAGAAGTTTGTGTTTCTCCATTTTGCTTTTCATCCAGCCTCAGTGGTTTCCCCACCTTGCTTTCTCCCGCCTCCTTAATCCGCCACCCACGGAGTCCATGTGACCTTTCTCACAGCCTCTCCTTTGATCCCTAATGCAGAGACAGAATGGCCAAACTGCCATTCATGCTCCAAACTGCCACCCTCTGCAGCATTTTCTCCTGCTTCCAGGCCTGTCCTCAAAAATGCTGGCTCAAATAAACTCTTAGAACACTTTTCTACAGGTTGGACATTCTTTCATAGACAACATGCAGTTGCCATATTAATGTGTGTGATCTGTCTGGTTTGTGTCTCCTCCTCCATCACCTAAGATCCACAGGGCAAAGCTACTTACAGGCGGCTGGTCCACGGATACAATGGCAGCCAACAATGCTAAGCTCTTCCATGGGACAGGTGCTGTCCCAAGCCCCCTACCTGCACTTTCTCATCAAGTCCTCCCAGCACATGACACCGCTACCAGTGTTACCCCATTTTACAGATGAGGAAACCAAGATGTAGAGGAACCAAGTGAGTTACCCGAGATCCAGCACAAAAAAAGGCCCAGCAGGAAGTAGAGTGCCCATTGGCACCCCCACAGCCAACACAGGCTGGGCCCTTTGTGGACCCTAAATAACTACTTGCTGAATGAGCAAACCAATCACCAAATAAATGAATGCTATACACCACAACACGGAGAGAGGCAGTCTTTGGGTAGTGGAATAAAGGGAGATGTTAATTTTTTTTCTACATACATTTGCCAGGTTTTCTTCAATGGTCATGTAATACATGCATAATTTAAAGTGCAGTAACGCTTTCTTTTCAAAAGCAAAACAAAGGTTCTGGGTAATGTCTTGGTTCGGGAATATTTTTCTTCAATGTTCAGAGACTGTCATTCCTCTACTTAAATTTAAACCACTGTTTTTCTAGTGGAATTGAATAAGAAGCCGGCATTTTTAAAGCTGTCTCCAAGTCTGCCCACTTCAAACAATGAAGAGAGGGAAGTAATGAGAGCTGGTCCTCCCCTCGCCTCCCGGGCTAATGGCTGAGAGTCAGGGATGCATACCAATCAGGCAGCCTCTAGAAGGGAGAATTTTGTAGAGGCCAAGAGGCCAGGCCCTCCAGGAGAAGGTCCAGATCCAGAAATGCCACCTTGCCTCTGGCCCTGTGCACTGTCGTGGGCAGGAGCCACCTCCAACCACCTGCCCTGCCCCAGACTGAGAATGTCCTTGCAAAGAAGGTGGCAGTGAGGCCTGAGCCAAGGCAGGTGAGAGGGGAGATGAACTCCTGAACCCCTTGGCAGGGGGCTCAGGGCCAGGCTCCAACCAAGAGGTGGACACAAGACGTGATCGACTGTCCTTCCCTACTTCCCGCAGCATGTGGGCACTCTGACTTGAGGGGATATCACAGCCGGGCCAGACCCTGAAAGGGGTGGCATTGCCCTAGGACATAGGGCTGGGAAGCTGGGGCTCTGGGGCAAGCAGGATGAGGTTAACCTGTGCTGCCTCCATCCCTCACAGGTGCATGACCTGGGCAAGTAAGATGCCTGCCCCGAGCCTCTGCCTCATCGGGGGCAAAATGGAGATGATGACACAATCCACCTCTCAGGGTGGCCGAGGACTAAACAAGATCCCACGAACCACATGCCGGCCAACGTGCCTGCCACTCTGTAAATAAGAACTATTAGTACAGCTCTCTCCATAAATATGAGCCATTATTATTAGCTCTCTCCTGACAGCAGGCCTGGGGGCCCATCTGGGCACTGGGGCTCTATTCCAGGCCTTGACCCTAAACCACAGGGCAATGAACCCAGCTAAGAGTGTAAAAAAAAACACACAAGTCGATTTCAAACAAAGAATGGCAAAGTGTGTAGAGATTACAGACCAGTGGTGAATCTTCTCACCCTCCCCTCCCCAAAGAGAAAAGGAGAATAGAATAAAGGCGGGATTATAGAAAGATCTGACTACCTAGTTCGAATCCTGCCACTAACAAACATTGTGACCTTGGGAAAGTCACTTAACCTTAGACTAAGTTTCCTCATCTATAAGATGTGATAATAGTACCTACCTGCAGGATCAGTATAGGAATTAAACGAATCGATGCATGAAAAATGTCTGGCATGTGGAGGCATATAGTAAACATGAGTTGTCTTTTAAATAAGCTCTCAATTATCTGTCTGCCTAAATGAAGGGCAGAAGTAGCAGAGGCAACGAATTTAAACAATAAATAACCCAGTATCAGTTACTTTTATCTTAGTTTTTTCTGCTATTATTGGGAGTGTGGGAAGACAGCTGATCTACCTTCCCAAGTCTGTTTTGCTTGGTCTGATATTAAAATGAAAATCTTTTTGGAGAATCCACCAGCCACAGATGCCAGGGCTGAAACAGCAGCAAGCTTGGGGTAAACAGGAAATTCCCAAGAAACCTAAAAGATTTGCAGGGTAGAGCGTGACCCACAGAGTACTATGAACCCGGCAGGTGAGGTCTGGTACCCAGACTTTTTGGTGGTACCCAGGTGATGCTGTACCCTCTGACCCGAGGAAGGTTCAGCACTTGCCCTGCTCTTACACAAGCCCTGTAGACTTTGCTTCACCTGACACCCAAGCCAGAACTGAACGCCCAACAGCTCGTGCCTCTGAGCCCTTGCACATGCTGTTCCTTTGACCCAGACCCTTTTCTCTCCCCTTCCTCCACTCTCCTGCTGTCCCCTGCTTACACATCCACTTTATGTAACTGTGCGCATGTCCACTTGCCAACTAGAGCTCACAGACTGGACAAGAACTATGGCTCTTGCAAAGAGATGTCCACTCGACACTCTGGCTCTGCTCTTTTATGCTGTCCCTGAATCCATGTACAAGGGTCATGCCTGCTGTGTCCTCAGCCTCTCTCAGACAGCTCTCAGACCCCCACCAGGGTCCCAGACATCACACTTTCACCAGCCCTGAGCTACATGACTTGTCCATTGTGTCCTTGGACACCACCACTGCTTTGCCTCCTAGATGCCTGGGTGCCCTACTTGTGGTTATCCAATCAATGGCAAAGTAAACTCTCAATTAACTTAATCCTATCCTCATCCCATTTTCCCTCTTCTTGGTACATGGTAAAATAACTCAGTTTCCTGAGGGAGAGGTCATTTGAGGGCAATTCACAAACCCAAACACCACAGTCGGCCCAGCCAAGAGCTGCCCCTCTCACACTGTACCCGTGAGGACCCTAAACCAGCCCTGGAGTGATGTCACACCAGAATGCGAGCTCCAGGGAGGGGCTGTCCCCAAGTTGCTCACTGCTGGATCCCCACAGTGAGCTGACAAACATTTAACAACTGACTCTGGGGCAGGAGGGACCCTGATTTGCAGTGTCTGCCAATTTCCATGGTGTAAATACTCTCATTATGGCCAATTTCAAGCACCAAGGTGGCACCATCAAACAGAGTTGGGAAGAGATGTGAACAGACACCAGTATACACATTACACAGTCACGTGTCGTTTAATGATGAGGTGCACTGAGAAATGCATTGCTAGGCAACTACATCGTGCGAACATCATAGAGCATGCTCACACAAACCCAGGTGGGACAGCCTACCACACACCTAGGCTGTATGGTCAGCCTGTTGCTCCTGGCTACAAGCCCGTACAGTGTATCACACTGTACTTAATGCTATAGGCAACTGTCACACAACAGTAAGTATTTGTGTATATAAACATATCAAATGTAGAAAAGGTACAGTAAAAATATGGTATGCAAGATAAAAACGGCACACCTGCACAGGGCACTCACCGTGAGTGGAGCTGGCAGGGCTGGAAGTTGCTCTGGGGGAGTCGTGAGGGCGAGTGGATGTGAAGGCCTCGGACGTCACCGAACATCCCTGAAGACATATAAACGCTGTCCCACAAGCCCCCCACCCCGCCTCCTTCTGACAGGGCTAGAAACAGAACATCGACACTGTCAATGCTGCTCCACGAACAGGGATGTGGGCCGGACTGATCGGAAATATCGAGGAGAAACTGGACGGGTAAGGCAGAGATCACCTCAACAGTAAGTGTCAGGAGGGGGTAAAGGTGGCCCGAGGATCAGTGGGAATTAGAAATGAAGATGGAGATTAAAGAGGAACATGGGGGATTGTCATGGCAACGTGTGTTTAGCCACTGCATGTGGGAGCAATGGATTAAGGAACTTCGTGGTGTTCATGTAAGAAAAAAAAAAAAGGCCATTTAACAGAGAGGGTGTCGAAGCGAGGACTCAATATTCTGACTTTGGAAATTCGTTTCTGGTCCCACCGACCCCATCTGGCACAGAGGACTCTCTCTGGCATGTCCGTGTTTCACACCATTACAGCCTGAACATATTTCCAAAGTTCAGGGACAGGCTGGCTTCGCACTGCCACAGAAAGCCCTCACTGCCACGGCAGTGGCTCTAGTACTCGCTGAGGTCGCGCCCGTGGACCCGTGTCCCTGTACAGGACCTCAGGTCCTCAGCTCTGTGCTCTGGAGACCAGCAGGCCGGCCCTGGGAGGGCTGCAGCACCCTCTGAACACGTAGCGCTGGGGGACAGGCTCCTCTGTGCTGAAGCAGGTCGGGGTGACCGACCGGGGTGGCATCTGTGCACTCAACACGGAGGCGCTGTGAGTGGAGGGACTCTGTCGCCAAGCTCACAGATGCTGCCCCTGTCAGGGGGAAATACTCCTCCTGAACTGCACATTCTTCCATTTCTTACAAGAAATCCAGCTCCATTATAATCTATGGGACCATAATCCTAGGTGCAGTGTGTCACTGACCGAAGTGACATCATTACAAAGAGCATGACTGTGCGCGCGCACACGCGCATGCACACATGCACGCGCACGCACACACACACACACACACACGATACAAATAACCACCACAAACACATAGGTAATAGCAAAATACAGTGAAACAATTAGGAAGTGCTATGTTTTGAGAATTTATTGTCCTTGTTTCTAGTATAATTGATTTAATTATAAATTTATATACTCAACAAGTTTTTATAAAGTCTGTGTTTAACAGCCAGCTCACAAAATTCTGAAAATTTAGTTTTCATGCTTGGGTACAAACTGGCCCCGGCACAGCCTCTGTAAGGAAAGCCACTTCAGGACACTCTATCAGCCCAGGACCCCAAAGGAAGGTGGCTCTGATGTCCTCCAGCGAGGCAAAGAGAAACCAAAGTGCTCCCCAGGGACATGTGGCCTGTAAGGAACTGAGCCCACGCAGCACCGTGGGGCGGATGGAGAACTTTGGCCCACTCTGCTGAAGATGAATCTGATTCTTTTTCCTGGACTTCGGACCCCTTGAGGGCAAGGACAGTGGCCCATTTACCACTGTCCAGCCAGGTGACAAGAACAGGCACTAAAGACAGCCTTTGGAAAAAGGTAAGGACTAAGGGGTCCAGGAGACTCAGGCTTCAGTCCTTCACTGATTAACCATGACCTTGGATAGTCATTTAAGGCTGTAGTTCATTTTCCTCATCTGTAAAATGGATGTGAACCCATCTCCCCTGCCAAATTATCAAGGCTGTTGTAGAAACAAAGAGATAGTGGATGTGAAAGAGCAATATGCCTCTAAGTTCCTATTACCATATGTACACATCACCCACTTTCTCTCTTCTAAACTTATCTAAGAAGATTATATGCTTTCCACTCTGCTCTTCCCACTGTTTAAGAGACCACATATGTGAAGCAGCTATCCCAGCAGCTGGCACTTACCAGAGATTATAAATATCTGTTCATTCACTTACTACGTATATAATTAACAGTAGGCCTTCCTCTTACACTAACCTGGTACCTGGGCTCCGAGGAGCCCACCGGCGAGCCCCACTCCATAGACTCCTCCCAAGTTATAATTTGAAATGGAACTTAGGAACTATTGGTTACTGGACATCCACTTAATCAGCAACTACTTATAGGGCACCTACTGTGTGTCAGGCACTCTTCTAGGCTGGTCATCAAGGACAGACATTGTTCCTACTCTTGAAGGTTTCCAATCCTCTGGGATTGTAAATGAGCCATCCCTACCACAGCAAAGGCTGGAAGACCATCGTGGACAAGAATTCTTGAGCCAGCCTGGCTGGCGGAAAGGAAGGGATCCCAAGTGAGAAGCTAAGTGATGAAGAATGGGACGAGCTTTCTACGGAGCAAACAGCAAGGGCAAAGGGTCTTTGGTGGAAGAGGAAGGACCTTGGGAAGGTGAGTGGGATGGGGCAGCGTTAGAATCAGACAGAGGCACAACCTGAGGTCTCACGAATCAGAGGCAGGTTCTGAGCTTCATCCTGGATCTTGAGGAAGGAGAAGCATAGCCCCCACCCACAGTCACAAGGAGTTACTTAGATGGATGGACAGACAGATGGGCAGATGGATCCTGCAGCTGAGGCCATGCAAACAGGGCTGCAGGGAAGGGCTGAGCATTTTAATGAGCATGCACAACCTGTCCCCTCTCCCCAGCATCCTAGGAGGAGCAGATGGGGCTTGGGGCAGGTGGGCAGGGCTTATGGCAGGTGGGCGGGGCTTTCTCTGGTTGAATCTCTCAGGAAGGCTAAGGACTTTTAGGTAATGTCTCAGCACCAAAGAAAGCAGGAAGTGCCCCTGACCCACCACCACCTCCTTGCTTTGGCCTGAACCAGGGCCCTCAGGTTATCCCTGACCACTGTCCCAGGCTCCCACCCTGGGAGAGGGGGAAGGATCGCTCCCCACACTCCTGCATCAGGCCTGGGCTCCCTATCAGAGACCACCCCTGGAGGCCAGGGGGCTGGCCTTCATCCTCAGCGGGGCACACCCCGGACACACTTCCCTGCCTCAAAGAGTGACCAGGCCTGAGTGGGTTCTGCGGTCACCGCCTTCCCATTGACCAGGGCATCTTCCCCTCCCATCTACCCCCCCTCCAAGAGGCAGCCCCTGTTCCGCCTCTGGGCAGGGGTCCAGGGTGGGAGAGGCTGGCCCAGCACAGAGGCACCAGGAGTATTTCCTGACTTTATGTAATCCCGGGGACCCCCAAGGTCAGTGCAGGGGAAGTTGGACCACGGATAGCAGGACCTGACGATGCTGTGAACTGATGAGAAAGTGAAGCACAGAGTCTGTCTTTCTGTGTCCGTGTCTGTCTGTCTGTCTGTCTCTCTCTCTCTCTCACTCGCTCTCGCTCTCATTCTTTCTCTCTCTCTCTCTCTCTCTCTCTCTCTCTCTCTCTCTCTCTCTCTCTCTCTCTGATGCACAAAAACCAGTCCGGAGTCATGCAGAGGGTTAAGACACCCAAAGGACACAGAGACTCCATGGGGAATGTCCACACACACTTAAGAGGTACAAATGCACATGCACACTCCAACGACACAAGTAGAGACCCACACACAGAGAGCAGACGAGAGCTCTGGGGACTCACACCCAAAGACACATCCACAACAGACAGGCTCCCAGGACACATTGGACAGAGAAGATACCAGCCAGCTCCTGGGGACACACACTCACACCAGGGACACAAGGAAGACCCAGGCTTAGACTCTCACACCCGGAGCCACAGAGATACACACTCGCAGACGACACACCCAGGAACACCCAGAGAAGTCACCACACTCACACTGGGAGAACCAGGGACACACAAAGATCCCGCAGAAGCACAGACAAGCAGAGGGGCCAGGACGATGCAGGCAACGGGGCCCCTGGACTGTCAGCGACCCTGGCACAGAGACGCCCCAGGCCCCGGAGACACCTGGGGCCACACACCCCCTGGCGGAGTCCCGAACGGCCGGTGCCCGCGACCCCCGGCCCGGATCGCGCCCGCGGGCCGCACTCACCCGCTCCCGCCGCCCGGCCGCGCCTTTGTTGTCCGCACGGCTCACAAAGGCGCCGGCGGTTGGCTGCGCTCTTCAGCCGCCCGGCCGCCGCGGGCGCCCATGGCCGGGCCGGCCCAGCCCTGCGCCCCGCCGTCCGGGCCGCCGCCGCCCCCGAGCCAATGGCCGCGCCGCGCGCCGCCCGCGAGGTCGCGGCCCCGCCGGGAGTGCGCCCGCCTCGCAGCGGCCTGGTCCAGCCGCCGCGCACGGCGACGCGGCGCCGCCCCCGCCCGCCCGGCCTGCAGTGGCTGAAGTCACCGCTTAACCCCTCGTGGCCGGCCGCTGGCGAGGGCGCCCCCGAGGGGCGGGACAGGGAGGAGGGGAGCCCCACCGACCGCCCGTGGCGGGAGCGCTGCGGGGGTCCCCCCACCCCCGCTGACTCTGTTCCCATCACCCTGACCCAACCTCTCACAACGCAGGTGAGGAAACCGAGTCCCGCAGGGGGTGGGGCCTTACTCCAAGCCACCCAGGGGCCCCGTCATTCCTTTACTCCCACTGTCCCCTCCTACTTCCCCGGTTCTCCCTTGCAAAAATCCCACACACCATCCTACTCCCCTAGAGGACCCCTGCACACACGCTGGCCGCTGGCTGTTCGCTCACTTTCAGGAGTTTGTCCAGGGGGGTCCCGGAAGGGTTAGAGTTCCTGGGTGGGCCCCAAGGGAAAACGCAGAGGGTGAATAGCAAACCCAGGCTCAGCGCTGAGAGCTCGCCAGCCCCTCTGGGACCTTGCACCCTGGCCTCAGACAACAACCTCAGTAACCACGACCCTAGCAGCTGCAGGCGTTGAGGGCTTTGAGATCATCTCAATGAACTGGCAACAGCCTCGCCATGCAGCTCTGCCTTCCTGGGGCTCAGAGCTGTAACTTGCCAAAGCTCACGCAGCAAGGAAGCGGTGCAATGGAGAGCCTAGCACCTCCTCCCTTCCAGTCCTCAAAGCTGCCAAGCACTACTTACTCCCTCCCAGAATTCCAAAGAAGGCCTCCGGATATGATGCAATTAATTACAGTTATCAGGTCATTAATTAAGATTATCCCTGTTGTTATTAAACAGTGCCCTGCTACCTCTCAATTTGCGATGAAATTCACACTCAGGCTTATCAGCAATTACTCCTGGGTTGATAATAATGAGTCTGGAGCCTCCAAAGGGCGCAGGTGTATGCGGGCTGAAAACCTTTGTCAGCCTGTGTTCGTTCACATTTGTGCAGCCAGAAAAAAAGAAAAACATTTTTTTTAACTACTCCCTATTTGTCACCAGCCTTAGGAGCTAGGAATGAAACAAGGAACCAGACAGACCCCAGCCCTGTCCCCTGGGCTCTCGGAGGCTGGGAGGAGGCACAAACAGACCACTACAGTGCAGTGAGACAAGCCACACTCAGGCCATGCTCTCTGAAATCATCTTATTCATTGGTTTGTTTACTTGTTTATTGTCTTGTTTCACACAAGAACTTAAACTCTACAGAGCCTGTCCTAAGAGTTGTTCAGGGTTGTCTGAAACCCTAGGTCTAGGGCAATACTAGGCTCAAGTAAACAGCCAGCAAATACTTGTTGAGCACTTACTATGTTCCAGACATCATTCTAAGCATGCAAGAGGCATCAGTGGACAAAACAGGCATGGCCCTTGCCCTACTGGAGCTTCCATTCCAGGGGTGAATAAATAGTGGATGTGACAGCAGAGAGGAAAGTTTCCGAATGCCAGCAAAGCAGCAAGAACATCTTCCAATATCCATCAAGTGGCCTCGAGGCTTATAGCATTAAGCCTTGGACCAGAATTTAGGTGTTCTGGACCTGCATTCACAACCTACTCCATCCCCATCCCTGACTCTCTTATTTCCCTCCTGGGCCCTGAGCCCTTCTGAGTCCTCCTGGCTGAATGTGTGCCTGCTCTTTGGTTGCACTAAGGCTTACCTTCCCTCCCAGAACCATCAGAAGGCCCAGAATCCCCAGGAAGCCACCCCCATGGCCTCTGTTCCCTGATAGCTTCTCCTCAATGCTACAGCACTCAGAGCTTTGGTTAATTGCTTTTGGTGTTTTGTTGAATTGGCTCTGAGCCTGTACTTACTTGAAATGTCTCCAGCTTGAGGGCAGCTATGATCCAGGCTTGAGGGCAGGGACCATACTCCAGGTCCCCATCATGTGCCCAGAGCCCAGCACAAGTTGGGATCATTAAAGAGTTATAATAGATTTCAGTGGACATCCTCAAACCCTTATCAGTAGAACTCTCTGGATCCAGGGTTGCAATCCACCAGCTCATAGAAAAATTGGAACCCGCAAAACATTTTGTTTTGCCCACAGTTGTTGTCAATTACTTACCAATATTTAACAATGGGGAGATTTCCCATAAAAAGCCAGATTGCTGGCTTCTCTTAACAAATCTGAAGATCCATGAATGCCAGGCACTCATTCCCATGTGGCCATACTCTGCAGGCCCCAAGGAACCATGGCCCCTTACACAGAGCTGTGTACTCCACTCACCTCCATCCCTCCCAGCCCTGTGTCACCCACCTGCCTTGGAGGCCTCTCCTATGAATTAGCATTTTCCTTTCATTTCCCCCTCTGCATTCTACTTTTATACTGCATGCTTATACAAAAAGAAACACAAACTTGAGAATAAATGAGCCAGCAGCCCACACCTTCCAGACCCCAGGCCAGGCCACATTCTCCTGCATTCCTGCCCTCTTCTGACACACAGACACCCCTCTCACTCACCTCCCCGGCTTCACATTCGATGCTCCACAGCACAAATGAACGTGCAATGTGCTTCACTGGGCCTTTGCCATGCTGTTCCGTCTGCCTGGAATGCCATTGCTGCTCCATCCTCCGACACTGTGGCTAACTGCTTTATGGTGCTCTCAAATGATACCTTCTCAAGGATCTCTTCTCTAGCGCCCCCAGACTTGACTCCAGGGCCCCCAGTGTCCTACACTCCCCATGTCAGTGTGCCCACCCTACTGTGCTGTGTGAGTCCCTGGGGGCTGGGACTCTGCTGTGTCATTCATGGTGGAACCCCCAACACCTGGGACAGAGCCTACTAGAGCATAGGCACAAGACAAATATTTACCAAGTTCAATAAATGGGTTTCAATAGCCACAGAGGGAACAAAAAGAATCTCTGGGAACATTTCCATGTCCCAGAACATTCAATAAACCAGAATTTCCCACTCGCCAAGCATTCTGGTAAGGACAGGATTTAATGTGTAAGCATAATCATTAATGATACATCTGAATGAGCCTGGGACCCTGTTCTTCCTCATCTCCACCAAGGTTGCCTGGCAAGCTGGTGGCAAAGATGGGAACCCAAGGCTTCGGCCTCTGCCTCCCAGCCCAGCCCCACTTCCACAGGCCCAGGCCCAAAGTGGGTCAAAAAGGAAGTAGATGGAGGAGAAAGTAGACTTCTCAAGCCCAGATCCCACCCTCACACAGGCAGTATGAAAGGAAAGCATGCAGGAACAGTCCTCATTGCTTACTCTACCATCAAACCAATCATGAACAGGTTCTCATCTAAGAGAGGCTGGGTTACATTTTGATTATAAATGAGAGTGACAGAGTCTGTCTAACCAAGATGAAACCCCTTTCCCGTACACTACTCTCCCTGTTCAGTATGGCAGGCATTTTGAAGGGGGATGCACTAAGCAATCCCCCAAGCCTCCCAATTCCTCATAACCCAAGGCCTGCGTTTGTGGGAAAACGAGCTGAGGGCAAAGAAAGGCACAGCCACAGGTGGAGGGGGTTCTGGAGGCACAGGTAAGGAGGGAAACTTGACTTCTATGAGACCACTTTAGGTGTCAGGGAGAGGCCAGTCTAAGTTCTCCTAAGATAGCCATGGGGCGGGTGGACAGCTCATGTCCAGTGGGCTGGACATGGACACAGTACAGGGCTCTGGAGATGATGCCACTCTAAGCTTTCTGTAGGACCCTGAAAACAGCCCTCAACCTCTTTCATTTGGTCCCACTGCCTATAAAATGAGAACAGTAATTGTCTGGCCCTCTTCTCTCTCACAAGATTTTGAAGACTCAATCCTACATAGCCTAACAGAGATCTTTCAACTTCTCACTGACACAATTAAATTTGCTGTTTGACACTATATTATCATAAACAGTCGTAACTATTATTTATGAGTGGCAGCCTAGGGTAGTAACGGTCAATAATTCAAACTCTTGGAATTCTCACTGTTAGAGAAGGGAACTATAAATATGGAAAGAGAGAAGAGAAGAATGAACCCAGTAGTGTTGGACTGGGACTGGAAGTATTGACGTGAGCTCATAGTTCTGTCCATCAAGAGGATCAGGGAGCAGGAACAACCCAATAGCAACGAGCACACTTAGCAGCAGCTGGATCATGGTTTCTAAGTACCACTCTCTTCTAAAAGGAACCAGGGTTCCTTGGGAAAATGGCTGATTCCGGGGGAAGAACAAGTTGAGCCTGAAACATACTGTGCCAGAAATTAATAAATTGCTCAAGAAGTGATGGAGATATAGCAAAAGGACACAGAAACCAGCTCAGAGAGACTCTGAATAGCCCCACTGAGTACAATTTGAGCATCATATAACAATTGTAAGGATTTATATTCTATTGCCTATAATAGGAAACCAAAAATCCATACTGCTGGAAGTAAGTAAATAAATAAATCGAAAGCTAGGAGTGGCTATTGACATATTCTCAAAGGACTTCCCCACAAAATAGTTATCAACCACAAAGGGAGAAAGACCAACTCTACAGCAGAAAAACCTAGCAGGCACCTCCTCAAACAAGTGGTCAACCTGGGTTAAGTGACCAGTCACGAGATCTTTGGATGTCATGAGTCTCCTGATGTGACACACGAAAAGATACAATGTCACTGCCTAATATTCCTGCTGAAGATGCGAAACTCACATAAGGATGAGCAAACATCAGACAAACCCAAATTGAGGGACATCTCTCTAAATGTCATCTCAAATGCCAAGGTCACAAAATTCAAGGGAAGACTGAGAAATTTTTCCCCACTGAAGGAAACTAAAGAAATTCAACAACTAAACGCCACCTGCGGTTCTGAACTCGATCTTTTTCCTATAAAGGACGTTATGGGAACAACTGGCAAAACGTAAATAGGGTCTGAGGATTAGGTGGTAGAATTGTTTTGTGTAATTTCCTGATTTTGAAGGTTGTCTCGTGGTCATGCAGGAGCACGTCCTGGTGTGTAGGAAATACACACGAAAATGTCCAGAGTTACGGAACAACGTCAGCAGTTTCCTCTTAAATGCCTCAGAGGGAAAAAGCTACACCTGCGGGTTTTCGGTACGCTTGAAGTTTGAAGCCAGATGCCTGTGCTAACCCAGAGCAAGTTGCTTAATTCTCTGAGCCTCAGTTTCATTATCTGTATAATGCGGGTGGTAGTAATACCTACCCCATGCTGTTGTTTAAAGAATTCAACAAGACAGTATTTGTGGGCTAGTTGGCACAGAACTGGGCTCATGTACATATTTCAAAATTTTGAAGAGCTATATATTTTTTTATTTTTCTTCATTCCCAGAAAAAGTACCAGGGTATAGAGTAAAGTGGCAAACTTTAGTGCATAGAGGGCCAGATAGGGGTGAAAATGGGAGAAGCAGGATGAATGTGTGTGACAGCTGACACTCGGTTTTAAGATTGGGGACATCACAGGGAGAGAGGGAATCCCTGGAGGCCTGGAAAGCATATACCCCAAGTATAGGGTGCAGTCACCAACCAGTCTAATAGATGCATCACTATGCCCAGTGTCTCCAGAACTTTCTCTTTTTTTTCCCCAAGAGGAACCAGAAATCCTGATTTCTGTATGAAATACCCTGATTTTTAATATTGACAACTATTTCTAATTTTAAGTGGGCCAATAATTGGTGAGTCAAACAGGCTCCAAGTGCCAGCAGCAGGAGTTCTGAAAGTTTGTCCTGAACACTGAGGAACATGGGAATGCCCATGGGGGTTGACAGAAAAAAAACACCAACCCACAGTTCTTCTGCCAGTCTAACAGAGCCTCTGAAGAGGCTGGGGTGGAGTGCCAGGAGGCGTACAACCCCATGTGCCATGACAGCTCACTCCTCCCCAGCACAGCTGATTGGAAAACAGGATAAACATCTGACTGAAACTGAGCCAATCAGCTCATTTCTCCCAGGAATTCAGAACTGCCAAGCTTAAAGGCTGAGTCAGTTCAATGACCATGGACACTGAGCCTGAAAGATCATGCAGAGCTGGGGCCAGCATTCATCCTGCAACAAACCACAGCCAAGTTCAAGTTCAGGTTCTGAGGGCTCAGCAACACCATAGGAAAGAAAGAAAAAATTAAAAAGCAGGAGTGCAGAGTAAAGTGGGAGAGAAAGACAGTGAGGCAAACACCACATAGCCATGGAAGGCATTTACAGTAAAAATAATAGCAGTAATAATAGCAAACTCTTTTATAGCACTCTCTCTATCCCAAGGCTCTGTTTAATCATTACGCATATATTAACTCATTTAATCCTCACGGCAACCGTATAGAGTAGGTGCTTTTATCCCATTTTACAGATGAGGAAACTGAGCCACAAATACATTCTGTCCTAGCCTTGAATGTCCACCTGAGTGTCCTGTTGTGTCCTTACACAGAGCCCCACCCGTTTCCCTTCACTTATATTCACCTGAGTGAATTTTTATTCCTTGAAAGTAAAGAAGTTTGTGATGAGAGGAGGGGTTACTATTCAGGTAGGGCCCACTGCCCACAGCTACTGTCTTGGTACAGGATGAGAGAGGATTCTGGGACCAATTAAAGTATCCTCAGAGATCCCGCTCTTGCCTTCCTATATCTCCCAAGATGGAAAAGGTGAAGGGAGGAAAGGGAAAGTGTCACAGTCTGGGGCATCAAAGGCAGCTTCAAATACATAAAGACCCTCCGCCAGTAAGCCCAGACCACACAGGCCCTGTGTGCCCACCCAGTCTATATGAGGAAGCCAGCCTCATCCTCCAGGGTCTGCAGTCCCTACTGGGGATAAGCAGGCAGAGTGCTTGAGGCCGTCTGTGAGCCGAGGGAGGTTGGATTTCTCTGCTTGGGCCCCGGCCAAGGAGCCAGAAAGGACAAAGAGACAAGGTCTTTACTTCCTGGCATCAGGTTACTGCTCATACCCAGCTACTGCCAGGCGAGGCTCCCAAGCATGAGAATCGCCGGTCAGCTGACAGCAGGCAGGGCCCAAGGCCTGTTCTAGAAACTGCCATAAAGATGAAGAGAATGTGGCACTGGTTGCTGAGGATTGGGAACAGGGAGAGAGCCTGAGGGACAGGGTAAGCCTCTGGCCTTGCCAAGCAGACCAGGATGGGGACCAGGGGTCCAAAAGAAGGTCTCCAGGAGGCAAGGTCCTGTGCCCGAGGAAGGGAGGTACTGCAGCTGCCAGCCCAAGCCCGTAGTGTCACTCTAGGGGGGCTTCGGCGCCCCCCTCCCCGACTCGCGGGGCTGTAGCAGGAGGGCCTGGCCATGGCTGCAGCTTGGCATCAGCCCCAGAAACCTTCAGTATTCCCCAGTTTCACCGCCCAGGGCTGGGAGGTGCCATAAGCTCCCTGGTCTCTCAGATGAAAGAAGCTTTCTAAGAGTCATAAAACCGTCCCCACTAGGAACAATGGGCCCTTATCCTGCCGTGTCCTTCACATAAACTCCCATTAGCAATGCACCAGAAGCTGCAGGCAGGAGTTTTATAGACTGGGTTTCTGGACCAGCCCCAGCGTTCATTAACATCTACTCCCTTGCCCTCCATGGAGCCTGCAAAATCACTCCTGATTACAGAGGCCGGCAGTGTGTTCGGCCTCCAGCCACCCTGCAAGGAAAGGGGCTTTGTCCAGTTTTATGAATAAAGAAGCAGGACCAGCGAGGTTAGGTGGCTCGTCCAGGGTCACACAGAGGGAGTGTGAAGGAGCTAGGATCGAAATCTAGAGTCTGTGCTCCTTCCCCAACACCACGTGGTCTCCAACTATGATCACTCAAGTCCTGCCCCATGGAACCCAAGAGGTTAAGCAGAAGGATTTCCTTGGGGTTTATCCTGGAAATAAGCATCTTGTGAGACTTCACCAGGATGTCTTCACCAGGATGGTCCTGTTGACCTACCCAACGTGTCCACAGAGACACAGCGGGCATACTGCTTCAGAAGGGAGAGCACATCAGGCATATAACACAAATGACTCGAGCCCCTTCCCTCGGATGAAATCAGGGTCCCCCACCGTATCGCACATTCACACTCCTGAAGCGGGTTCACCTCATCCCTCCTCCGAAGGCCCTCACTGATGATGACGGCCCCTTTACTGAGCATTTGCAGAAAGCCAGGCCCCGTGCTCTCGTGCATGAAGCCATGCTCTCTTCCAAGAACTCTACAGAATGGCTGCTTTCAAGATCCTTTTTTAAAGATAGTGGAGGGAAAAAAAAGGAAAATCTTAGGAGGGAAAAAAAATACCTTTTCCCCTTGGGGAACTGAGGCACAGAGAGGTAAGTAGCCTGCCTAAGGTCACACAGCAAGTAAGCAAACAGATGCCAGATCTATCTGACTCTATCCCACCACACCTTCCCAAAAGTCACAATGCGGGGTTCAGCAGACACTTCATCCCCACAAGTCCAATTTCACAATCCTGGCCCACCAGTCTGGGTGTCACCCCAGATCCGTGGATAATAACAAGAGCAGTCACTCTTTATTGGGTACCTTCTAAACCCCTTCACCATCTCTCATTTATACAGTGACTCTCAATGCTCATATTGCAACTCCTGGTTTGCAGATGAGAAAACTGAGGCTCAGAAAGAAGAAGTGTCTTACCAGGGTCCTACAGAGCTGGCCATTGGGGGCATCAGAGATTGAACCCACACCTGTCTGGTTTCAGAACCTCTCTGCTCCTTCCGGATAAGCCAGCACAACAGTGAAACTAGATTGGGATGCCGATAGTCTTGGCATGCATTCAACAAACCTCCCAAATCTTCCTCATATAAGTGCCTAAGAGGTGCCCGGCACCATTCCAGGAGCTGGAGGCACAGGGGTGAACAAGACTGATATGCCCAGCTCCCATCAGCCCCAAGAAGGACCATCAGAACCCCTTGGCCACCTCTAGATAGAGCTTTGCTAGAGCTCCATCTGCAGCCACCTCCGCCAAGCCCCCAGCATAGAGCCTCATCCCAGCCTCTGCCACCCTTGGCCTCCCTGCCTCCCCGCAGTTTCTGGGAGCTTTCCAGATAGTCTGTACCAGCCCCTGCAAAGGCAGCCTATGGCTCCTGGTCTCATGGCTTACTTCACACTAAGATGCTTCATAACCAACTCTGAACTGGACAAACCAGAGAGGCAACTGCATTGTCTCAGGCTCACCCAAGAAGCCCTGAGATACACACACCCCATGCTCCCCCAGCAACCTGGGCATGGCCGGCACCCACACTCCCTTTGTTGAGATGATTTGCTCATGGGCTGCCCACTTTGAGAAGCTGGCTTGGGGCCTGCCCTTGACACCATTCCCCTGTTACCTTCTGTTGCTGCCAAGGAAAGCCAGCCTGCCCAGAACAACTCACGGAAACATGTGGCTGCTCAGTTAGTGTCAAGTACTGTTTTAGGTGATCTTAATCACCATCATCTTCATCACCATTATGATCAGCATTATCATCAGGGATAACATTTATTGAGCACTTACTACATGCCAGGCACTGAGCCAACCCTTTATCTATATTATCTCATCAGATCTTCATGACAATCCTATGAGATAGTGCTATTATAGTCCCAGGCAATAAAGAAGAAAATTAATAAACAGCGGCAACAGGTCCATGACACAAAGTACGGTACTGTTTGTTGAATTGCCTGTCACCCTGCTATACTGTAATCTCCCTGAGAGCAGGACCATGTCTGTTTTGCAGACTTGAGTACAATGCCTGACACAGAGCGGACACTCAATAAACAGTCTTTGGATGGATGGATTGATGGATGGATGGATGGATGGATGGATGGATGGATGGATGGATGGACGGACGGACGCTGGATTGATAAATACACTTGAAAAACAAGAGGAAAAGAACTAGAGGCCAATACCTCCCACATTCCCAGCCACCCACCCCCTCTCTGAAACAGGAAACTGCTGGATACAGTTTCTCTGCTAATTGGAAAATCCCCAGGCCAAGATTCCAGAGACAGTGGAGAAGAGCACGCTGATCACGAGGGGAGTGGAAAAAAGGCGTGTCGTATGGGTGATGAGCTCCTGCCTGGATAGCTGAATGTAAGCAGCAGCCTGGAGTCTGACCAAGCATATCTTCCCTTCCCAGAAAGCACCACTCAGCAAGGAATTTCATCTGCTCCATCCTAAACCACACTTGAATCTTGGGAGGCCCAAAATGTGCCCAGTCTAGTAAATTCCCTGCCATGTGGCTCCGGGACTGAGCCTAGGAACAGGGCTGGGCCAGACCCTGGGGTTTGGTGGGAATCAGCCCCATCCCATTCCCTGAAGCACCCACCAGGAGCCTTGGGCTTTAGGGGGCTTGTTCTCCAGTTAAGCTAGGAGATCTCATGATGACCCTCAAATCCTTATATCTCATGAATTCTGATCATCATCTTGAGCCACCCCGGTGGATTTGGGGGTGAGATCAGTGTGAAGCAGGTCACCCTCCTCCCCGCTCATCCCTGCAGAGCCCTGGGCTTCCAGTGAGACCCAGGGACGAAGAAACCCAGCAGTCCCAGGAGAGCGGGCATTGCAGCCCATGGGGCCAGTTACATCGTTTTTAAAGAGAGGACAAGGAAAAACTATAAAAGCCCAGTATCATTCGTCCCACCTAGAGACATCACTTGTATGCATGGACATGGCACTGAGCACCCAAGCAGCAGGGTGAGGTTCCCAGTCATCCTGGAGCCTTGTCTACTTGCCAGAAGTGAGGAATTGGGATGACACTGGTGCCAGGGATGAGCCCTTCCTTTTTCTGAGCACTGACTATGAGCCAGGCCAGGTGCTCTGCCTGGGACAATGTGCAACTCTCATCACACCTCAGTGAGTTCAGTATTATCTTCCTTTTCAGCTGCATAAACTAAGACCGAGTGAGTCACCCAAGTTCACATCATCAGAAGGGACAGAGCTGGGGTCTGAACCCAAGTCTGACCCTGAAATTTACACTTTTTCCACTAATGACAAGGTAGAAAGAGCCTCGGGGGGCTCTCCCACACAGCAGAGCAAACACTGGCATCACGAGTTTATTAAAAAAATCGGCCAGATGGATTAGAAGCCCTTTTTGTGGCGACCACCCCAGTTCATGGGTTCTCATGTAACAGAAGCACATGCTTCCCTCTTCCCCCCACATTTCTGTGCTCCCTGGTTTTGCAGGAAGGAGGGGGAGACAGCAGGGAGCTCAGAGGACACCCAGGGACATTCATTCATCTGAGCAATTCAGGGACTTTCAGAGCTGGAAGGGCCCTTCGGAACAATCTGAGAATCTGAGCCAGCCCCTTCCTTTCACAGAGGGGTAAACTGAGGCCCAGAGAGGGCAAAGGATTTGCTCAAGGTCATACAGGGTGTGAGGAATAGAATGTGAGCTGAAGCAGCCTCCTGGCTCCCAGCCAAGGGTCCCCCACTCTCACTCCAGCCCGTCTCAAACAAGCCATGACATTGGAACCCCTCATATCAGATGGAAGGAACAGTTATCAGATTTAATTTTGACATTGCTCGAGAGGAGAACTGGGGGACAGCGTAAGGCAGGAAGGGAGGAGTCTGGCAGGAGGGCTGCCTAACCCCACGGTCCCCTCCCTCTGCTCAGGCATCAGCCATCTCTGTGCAGTGGCTGAGCTGGGCTCGGCCAGACCGAGAAGGGGAATCAGGGTTACCTGCACAGCGGGTCCCTGTGTGGCCAGGAGAGCTCTCTACTTTCCTGGACCCCTTGGAAAGAGGACTGCCTCCATCCCTGAGACAATGAAGAATGGGGGACAGGTCTCTCTCATTCTGCTGAGGACAAAGAGGGAAGAGGCCCACTAGGGACTAGGGACTAGGGACTCATTTTGTGGCAGGGAGCTAGGGACTCATTTTGTGGCAGCGCCATCCACCTACCTTGGACCCATCTGCTAGGATCCTGGGAACCTGCCCTCATGAGTCTGTCCACCTTGAATCCAAAGAGTGGATATCGCCAAGCCCACTCACTGCTCTGGGCTTGGGACCCTGGGAGATCCCCATCCCTAGGGATGGTGGGGGCGTTCACTTCTGGGGATACACAGGCTGGGTTCAAATTCCTGTTTCCTCACCTACTAGTCCTGTGACCTCACTTGCCTGAGTCTCAGCATCTCACTACAGAGCCGGCTTGTATTCCCGTCTCCCAAGGCAGTTGTGGGACTTAAATGCCCAGGCTGTCCCAGTCCCAGAGGGGACGGAGGTGCTGCCTGGGGAATTACCTCTCTTCGTTCTGATTCTCTGCATGCATACTGTGTCAGGTTTTAAAGGCGTTCCCAGCCGTGACAGTAATTCACAGCCCGCAGTGAGAACACAGGGAAGGAATTCTCAGCCCCTGTACCCAGATCAGGTGACCCAAGCCCCAGGAGGTTATGCAGCTTACCCAAGGTCCTGTAGTGTTTAGAGGAAGACCAGAACCCATGGTTCTCCAGTCCCACCACAGCCCCGCCCAGCCCAGGGGCACCGAATGGAAAGAACTGGAAAATCCAGAGTCAGCCACGCTGGACCCTGGCCATGGCTGTGCCATGGATGTGTCACACAGCTTAGGATGGTGAGTTCAGGCGCTGTGAGCTTTCAGCTTTCTGACTGATGATTTCAGTGCCACTGACCAGCTGTGTGACCATGGGCAAGTGACTTCACCTCTCTGAGCCTCAGCTTCCGCATCTGAGAAACGGGGGTTGGGAAGAGCACTAAGGAAGTGATGGCTTGCCGGATACCTGGCACAGAGCTTAGCATATGGTGAAGCCCAATAACTGGGAACGTGGCAATGCTAGTAGCCAATATTACTACTTTATCTCCATTGTCAAGAGAGGACAGACCAGAATCACTCTGGGAACCTCTGGCCCATGTGACTGTCCTAACGAGGACACCGTAGAAGGAGACATCAATCAAGGACTCTTCTCACCTTCTGGGCAGTGGGGATGGAATTAGGGCCAGACCAGTCACCCCCACTGAAGACCTCAATGTCCCGCTAATTGAGGAGACCCAACTATAAGGACTGCTGGCACACTCCCAGAGGACCTCAGCCATCAGGGGACAGAAGTGAGGTGGTGGCTCCCAGCGAAGCCACAGGAGACCCTGAAAGCCGGAAAGGCAGCCTCAGCTCAGACGCTTCTGTCCTAGAGGTACCAGGATCCTCTGCAGGAAAAGCCACTGAGAAGAGGAGCCAGACCAGTGTGGAGCACACTCTGTTAGGAGCCAGCAGGGAGGGCCTGACTCTCGGCCATCTCTTAGCTCTGTGACCTCAAGCAGGTCACCTCACTTCTCCGAGCCTCTGTCGCTCGATGATGATTATGGGGATCATCCCTGAGAGGATCACAATTCCTGCCCTGCTCAGCTCCCCAGGCTGGTGTGAGACCCATCAGACAACACTTGCTCCACAGACTGTCAAGCACTTAGGCTGAAACGCTGCCCTTGTCAATCACCCATGGACCCTTCACAGGTGGGCGGGGTGAGGTGCAGCAGAGGCATCTCTGAAAGGAGATACTATAAAGGAGAAGAGAGATCCAGGAGCAGGCTCCTCCTGCTCCCTCTGCCATGCCCGCCCACACCTCCTGCCTCCTTTGCCTGGTTGGACTTCATGGAAACCCCTGACACTGGTGTCGGGAGTTGAAATTCTGGGCCAGTTGCATTTAACCCTTGTTCTGTCACTCACCACAGACCATGCTGGAAGCCTTTAACTATTTGTCCTTCACCTATAGCTGGGGAGCTGTAGGAGGCAGAGAGTGATCTGCGACAGAGCTGAAGCGGGGGAAGGGAAAAAAGATTCAACGCTGACATTTGTGCCTCCCAGTTACCCTGGGAGGCCAGCCAGAGGGACATACAATCATCTAAACGTCCCCTTTACAACCTCAGCCTTGCCATGTTCAGCCAGACCCCCGCCCCGGTAAGCCTCGGCATCTCCTGGCAGCAGTCAAGTGAGGGGCTGAGAGCGCCATCGGGCTCCAGAACCAGATTTGTCTGGCTCCCTGTTTCAAGCTGTGATACTCTAACTAAGTTACTTAACCTCTCTGTGCCTGTTTCCCCAGCTAGAAACAGAATGATAATGATAACACTTACCTCACAGGGATGCTAGGAAGGTTAGATGATTTAATACATGCAACGTGCCCCGCTAGCAAAGTGCCTAACACAAATACGCATCCAGCACGCGTGATACCTGCTGGACATTTGCCACACAAATGAAAAAGGCTGCCTCCAACAGCGGCGAGCTTGCCATCACCGGAGATACTCAAGCTGTGGCTAAATAGCCACCTGTTGGGGAGTCACCGCCAGGACTGCCTGGGTGACCTTTAAAATGCTTCCAACTAACTGTGAGCCCATAAAACCGAGCCTGTGAAATTGTGCATGTCACCGTCCTCCTTCCTAACTTGGCCAGGAGGGAGTGAGACGGGTGAGGGGCCACCAGGGAGGCCGGGGGACAGGAATTGAGGAGCAGGCACTGAGAAGGAAGGGGCACTGGCTGGGGAGGCGGCAGCCCACTCTGGCTCCCAGCCCCTGCTCTGTCTCTCATTCACTGTGTGACCTTGAGTTACCCGCCGTCCTCTGAGCCTCCGTTTTTCCAGCTGTCAAATGATGCTGTTGAACTAGATGTTCTTTAAGGCCAGAGCGAGCTGCAATCACCAACTCTGACCCTAAGAAAAGAGTCGGGGGGAGTTCCCACCACACACACATCCCCTGCGGGGCTCCCCCTGCATCCTTCACCCTTGCGTTGCCCACAAGGTGTTCATGAGGGTCATGGGCATGTCCACTGAGGCTCCCAGCAGAGTTCCCTTTGCCAAGCCCCGGCACAAGTTGTCCCCAAGCCCCATCACCACCTCGGAGGGGGCAGGATGTCCCTGGGCCTGAGCCCAAGGGTGTCAACAATGAAGAGACCCACCCACATACCCAGTGACCTCCAAAGGATCCTCTGCCAGCTCAGCGAGGGACAGAGATGTTTAAAAACCAAAACCTGACCTGGATTCTGTGCGGTCCAATTCTGGCCCTCCGGGAATGGAGTGCAGGTGATGGAGGCAGGCCCCCACTGGCAGGGAAGGGTCGTGGCTGTCGCAGCAGCTGGCAGGGCAGGACGGAGCCCAGGGGTCAGATCCACTGGCTCCCCATGCGGTGCTGGGCGTGCAGAGGGCCCAAGCATGTGAGTCACTCACCTGCCAGACCTGCCGGGCGGCCAGGCGGGGGAGGCTCCCACAGCCCACAAGGAAGGGCTACACTGAGTCAGGCCTGTCAGGGCTGGGCTGGGCTGGGCAGGGCTGGGCAACTAATCCATCAACCAGTCGGGAAGAACCAGGAAGTCGTGAGGAAGGGAGAAGTGTGAACAAAGGTGGGAGCCTCTAATGAGGGGTGCGAGGAGAAAGGCTGAGCGGTCTGACAGCTGCTCTCGCTGGCCCAGGAAAGGCCACGGGGCATGGTACTGGGGAAGGCTGGAAGCTCTCCCGTGGGCTGAGGCCATGAGAACATGGACGAGCACATGTGTTGACACCGCAGTTTCAGGTTTGAGTCCCTGCCCTTTATGGCTCATGACCTCATCTCTCCAAGACTCGGTTTCCCCCTCGTCCCACTGCAGTAATAATAATAGTCCCAAATGACAAGGTTCTCGTGAGAATTCCATGAGACTCCATAGGGAAAGGGCTCTGGAGTCCCACCTGCTCTACTGACAATGACAACGAAGCCACGCCCATTTGCTGATTGCCTATGGCTACTTTGGAGAGACTATAAGGTCCACAAAGCCAAAAATATTTGCTCTCTGGCCCTACAGGGAAAGTTTGATCATCCCTGGTGACAATGATGTTGAAAATGATGATGATGATCATTATCATCATCCTGGTTTTTGACTCCTACATGTTTTATCCACTAAAAACCTCTCCATCCATAACCTCATACAAGCCTCTCAACAAGGTTTCCTCTTTTTTGCGGAGAGGGAAACTGAGGCTTCTGAGAGAGAAGTAACTTGCCCACGGTCTCAGTGAGAGTCCATAGCAGATGGATATTTTGAACTGAGGGCTGATGGGAACCAAGGCTTCTGGCCCGACCAGTTACCCAGTGAGCACACAGGCCTGGGGCCCAAAGGGTTTAGCAAGCCCCTGGAGAACACCAGGGGAGAGAGTCGACACGCCCCCAACTCCCTGATCCCCTGCCTCGGTTTGAGCCCACTGTGAGGTGGGGACGCCAAGAGCACAGGAGAATGAAGTGAGATCGTGTGAGTCAGCAGTTAGGCCAGCATCCCCAGACAGGGGCCTTTGTGATCGCTAGAGCTTCATTGTCACTGTCAGTAGAGCAGGAAGTGCCAGCGAAGAGGCAGGGAGGTGGAGAAGCAGCCCCTCTGCACACAGAAGTGACAGCAGTAGGGAGAAGTGCTCCCTTTTACAGGCCCGGCCAGAGATGGAAGGATGCTTCCTCGTTCAGATTAGGGCCCCGGAAAGGAGAGATGCTTGCACTACCACCTCCCTCGCCTTCATTCCAGCTCCTTCCCTTAACCCCAGCCAGGGCTGAGGCTGCCACCACTTGGGAGGCTTCACTCTCCTTCCCAGAGCCCCACCCTAGAAGGCCACTGCCTTGCCCACCACACCCGCCCAGAAGGCCCGGAGTGGGCCTTCCACTCCCAGAAGCAGCACCAAAGGTCATGGCAGGAGGAGCCAGAATCACACTTTGCCTTTTCCTTGGGGAACCTGGGCCAGCTCCCCATCTTCCGAAGGGTATCGAGGCCTCTGGAGTTTCTTCTCCTGCTCTCTGGGGGTTCTTCTCTTTTTCTGCTCCTCCTCTCTCCACCCCACCCTCAAGGCCAAGTGGCAGTGGAGAGGTGAATATTAGTTGAGAAGGAGTCACGAGTCCAGAAAAAATCAGTAAGTTCACCGCCACTTCTTTTTTCCAAACTTTTGGTCACTCCGAGAGGTTACGAGAGCGAGCATTTTTTCGTGCAGTGAGTAACTGGTTACCTAAGCAACACTCGCCGGAGGATGGGGTGCTGCAGGTGACAGTTTCACCAAGCATTTGGGAGGCACCTGTTTGCCATCCATGTCTATGCTCACTCACAGCCACTCATTTATACACTGAGCCAGTGCCCCGAGGGCCCCACTCACCAAGCCCTTCCTTCAGTCTGCTCTGCCGTCCGCACAGCGCCTCAACGCAGCAACGTGCCAGGCTCTCTGCTAGCTGAGGCAAAACTTTGATGCAGAAATGGTATTTCAGAGCCCACTGTATGCCAGACCTTCTGCCCTGCCCAGCGGAGGGGCTGGGTCCTTTCCACCCTTGTATCCTTACCAACACCCCATTCCCCAATGCGTAGAACCAAAGGATGCTCGATTAAGATATGCAGAACGAATGAATCTTCCAAGCTACTCCAGACCAGCGTTACTCTCCCTGGGGGCTACTGACATGCTGGACCGGAAACCTCTTGGTGGTGGGGAAGAGATAGGGGGTGTCCTGTGCAGTGTAGGATGTTTAGCAGCATCTCTGGTCTTTACCCCCTACATGCCAGCCAGTTGGGTGTTAATCAAAAATGTCTCCAGACATTACTAAAAGACCTCTCAGTTGCCCCCACCTAAGAACCACTGCTCTACAGTCATCAGTCTCATGTGACTCCCATGCCAACATGCTGAGGAAAGCAGAATGGGTATTAGTAGGCATTCTAACAATAAAAAAAAAAAAACACTGAAGTTTGGTAATAGCAAGAGGTGTGTCCCATGTCACGTAGTGGCTCAAACTCACAAAACAGAAGTTGGAAAAGGAACAAGTTGCTCTAATGAGGGGCCTGAAGGATGAGTGAGGATGCTGGGGCAGAGGTGGGGCTGGACCAGGGGGCCATGGGCACCAGCAGTTCTGGAGCGGAGGCTGACTGACATTCCCTCCTCCCGCACCTCCAGGTGACTGGCCTCCAAGGTAAGCAGGTCCCCTGGCCTCCAAGGTAAGCAGGTCCCCAGGCCAGGTCAAGAAGTCTACCTAACCAGGCCCAGGATGACTTGCAGAGGCCCCCATACTTACACCTCAAAAACAGTAAACCAGAAAACACAAGACATGTGTGCGTGCAGGAATTGACATAGCATCTTTCTGTGTTCTCTAATCAAAAAATTCCCATTAAGTTCTTTAAAGTGGAAGTAGTTCCATTTGGGGATGTCCCAGCTTAGTTTCCTATTGCGGGCAATCCCAGACAACTCCCACTTCCTTTCTGAGAACCACTCCCCATTCCCAAGGACGGATCTCAGCAGCCAGATTGACACCATGTGACCCCCATGCCACTGTGTGTACACCCGACACTCACATTCTCTGCCTCAGAAACTTGGAACTGGAACTCTGCTGATGACTGGAACTGAGCACTTAAAATTCAAAAGCTCTCTGCCACGTGCCCAGAGAGACCAAGAAACCCAGTCCCAGGTTCAAAGAGACAAGACAAGCAGAGTTAATGCTGTTGGCATTATTCACAATAGCCAAAAGACAGAAACAACCCAAATGTCCGCAGATGAATGAATGAATAACCTAATGTGGTACCTCCATGCAGTGGAATATTACGCAGCCTGAAAAAGGAAAGAAATTCTGACACATGCTACCACATAGATGAACTTTGAAGATGTTACGTTAAGTGAAATAAGCCAGTCACAAAAGGTCCCATTACATGACCTGCTTCTATGAGGTACTTAGAATGGGCAAATTCATAAAGACAGAGAGTCGAATGGTGGTTACCAGGGGCTGGGGAGGGGACACGGAGGGTTCTTGTTTAGTAGGCACAGAGCTTCTGTCTGGAATGACGACAAAGTTCTGAAAATGGATGTATTATTTATTACTAATATATTTTATGTCAGGTATATTTTACCACAATTTAAAAAGAGAGAGACCATGAGTACAGAGACAGGCAGGCAGGCAGGCTGGGTTCCCAGCCCTGGTCCAGTTCCCGGCATCAGCCTCTCACAAGGCCAGGCAGCTCTCTGAGATTCTGAGACACCCCAAGTCCTCAGAATATGTTCCCAGAGCAATGGGCTTGCAAATGAAAGACTCTAGAGGGGCTGTCTGGGGACTGTCTTTTCTGGGAGGGCATCACCCTCTGCCCAGGGCCAGCCCCCAGAAAGGCCCAGTGCCTCGGTACCCCCAGCTTCTCTCCCTGACCCATGATAGAACCATCCTCCACACACTCATTTTAATTCCACTTCGGTCAGATCCAAAGCCTTCCATATTAGAAAGTCCTTTTCCATGCTCCCGGCTACACTTTAGTTCTATTTCCCCTTGTTAGCCTTTCCCAGCTCAAACCCACATTCAAAGCCGGCAGTCGTGGGTCCAGAAGATTCCTTCCAAACAGCAGACCCACCCTGGGAGAATGGATGTTCTTCCACTGAGCTGCATTCAAAGCTGTGCCTCAGGCCCTGAAGGAATTTGCAAAAGCCATGTTCCCAGAAGAGCCTCCCAAAAGGCGACTTGAAGGGACAATAGCCTCTCCCACAGATAAGCACTTGCCAGGTTAGAACAAAATCAAAGAAGGGACATACATGGGTCATACCTTGTTTCGCAGACTCCTCGTTGCTTGGGGAGATGCTGCTGACAGCCCAGGTTCCTGCAAGGAAAAGAGGTGACTTTATGTTCACCAACTGAGACTATGTGAATGAATGTCCAGGAACTGGGTGACATACTTTATATAAACAATCTTATTTAATCTCCCAGGCAACTGGAGAGGCAGATCTTATTACGCTCATTTGAAAGGTAAAGTAACTGAGGCTCAGAGAAGTTAGGTAACTTGCATAAAGCCACACAGCTAGGAAGGGGGAGGGGTGGGAATTTGAATCTAAGGTCCTGTAATTTTTAGGACCCAGGCTCTTGACTACAGGGCAGCAGGATTGGCGCTGCCAATGGCAAGTGGTACTAGAGGGAAGGAGCCCGAATTCTGAGTTTGTGGGGGGCTCCACTGGCTCCCAACCTCCTAAGCCACCAGCCTGCAGCCTTGAAAGAGTGAATAGTCAAATCCATGAGAGACCGTTGTCGACCAGATGCAGAGTTGAGGCTCCTCCCACCACATCATCCTCATTGGGCTTTTGCAAACGAGGTTGTGGTCATTTTCCAGGTGGGCCTGCCAGTCTGTCTTGCTCTTATTTGTCATGAGACAAACCTCCGGGCCAGATCTGGGCATGGCAACCTTAGTGGGAGGGGGCATGCCCCACTTGTCACTTCTATTGTTCTTTCCCAGCCCTCCAGCCAGGAGGCTTTCCGAGCTCCCTGCCAGGCCTTAACCACAAGACAAATAGTGTAGCCTGAGCCCAGCCAGCTGCACAGACAAGGTCTGTAATTACAGGAGTGACAGATCAAGCAAAGCTAAGTTTGAATCCAGCTTCGTTAGCAAGCCACATGAACTCAGGCAAGACATTTGACCCCTTGACCTCTGTATGAGCCTCTGTAAAATGGGGATAGTGGCACCCAGCTACAGTAGCTGTCATAAGGAGTGCATGAGAGACTTTATATAAAGCATTCATTTATATCTGTAGTCATAACTGGCCATTGATATCAACGGAGATCCTGGGGTGGTTATTATCATTTTTATATCAGTATACTAGAAAAACCTTCCAATTCCGTGAGCGGGCCTGAAACTTACCTTTGTAGCACTTAAGCTTTATATATATATATATATTTTTATTTTTTAAGGCGAGGCAACCCTTGGTTGACCTCACAGATTGCAAGGAACTTGTCAGCTTACAATCCCTTATTTTTTTTATTTATTGTTGTATGCCTACAGCACCTGGTCTTCCTAGGTGGTCTCCCATCCAAGTACTAACCAGGCCTGACCCTGCTTAGCTTCTGAGATCAGACAGGATCATGCTTGTTCAGGATGGCCTGGCCATACACTTGTAGCACTTAAGCTTTATATATTTTTTTTTAATTTATTTTTTAAGGCAAGGCAACCCTTGGATGACCTCACAGATTGCAAGGAAATTGTCAGCTTACAATCCCTTATTTTTTTTATTTATTTTTGTATGTTTACAGCACCTGTCTCCCATCCAGGCACTAACCATGCCCAACCCTGCTTAGCTTCTTAGATTAGATGGGATTGGACTTGTTTTGGTGGCCTGGCCGTACGTACACTTGTAGCACTTAAGCTTTAATAAGCAAATTAGTTTGTTTCCTCCAAAGCAGTTATGTAAGAGGTTTTGATGGCTGTGGTAGGCTGTGCTTTTAAGAGTTAATGTTTGGGGGGGAAAAAAGCTAATGTTGCTTCTTCAGAGACATCTTTGACCTACTAAGTGCCAGGTGCTTCCATAAATCTCTCTACCTCCCAACACCCCATTGAGGCAGGTGTTATTGGCATCCCCATTTTCCAGACGAGAAGACTGAGGCCTCAGGATCATAGATCAAACCTGGGAGGAAGGGATGTCTGAAAAAAATGAATAATTTCTATTGCCAAGGAAGGGCATGGGCTGGGGCCCCATGATGCTCTGCCCCTCAACTCTCTAAACAAATGTCAGCCAGCTGGTGATGAGAAGTCCGTGCTACCTGGGCTGTACCAGCCACGGCTGGGATGCGGAGAGGCCGAGGGAGGACAAGAAGGAGAGAAGGAGGGTGAGCAAGGCCTGGCCTCTGCAGAACAGGCAGCACCTCTGCGAAGTGGGCAGCAGTGTGGCCTGGGGCTGGGAGGGGGCAGGGCAGGGGTTACCAGGGTTCCCAGTGTCTCACAGCTTCTGCGCCAGTGGCCAAGCAGGGACAATGACGGGAAAAGCAGTGCAAGCTCAACTTCCTCATCTCAAAACCAGATGGTAGCACCCTCCTCGTATGAAGGCAAGGTCCATGGCATACAGTGGGCACCATTCCTAGGACGTGTTGCTGTCACCGTACCTGCGAGAAGTTCTCTGCCTTTTCCCATAGACTCTGGGCCTCATAGCCACCTGTGGCCCCACACAGTGCCACACAGCACAACAGGGGGCCCCTCGGGCCAGCAGATCATTTCGTCAAGATGAGGGATATTTTCAGAAACCTCACTCCACTCCCTTTTTAAGTCACAGACCAGCAGCCCCAGGAAGCCTGCTCCTAGAACTCTGCATCCAGCAGCTAGGATGGACTGCACTCAATAATCGACTCTCTCCCCAAGCCCCCGGGAGACCCATGGGGACCAGTGACTCATGAACCTGCCTCTGTGGGCTCAGGGAGTACTCTAAGCAAAGCAGGAAGGCAAGAAGCCATCCTCGACCTACTAAGTGCCAGGTGCTTCCATAAATTTCCCTACCTCCCAATGCCTCCTGGATGCAGGTGTTATTGGCATCCCCATTTTCCAGACGAGGAGACTGAGGCCTGGGATAGGGAAGTGCCTTGCCCAGAGTCGAGAACACACGGTCTGCACTCAGGAGCTTGCAGTCAGCCTCGGGAAGCGAGACTTTCACCCGAGACTTTCACCAGCTCATTGAAATTCTAGGAACTGGAAGACCATGGAACCCAACCCCCTCTTGCACCTCGGCTATCCAAAGTCCAGACCAAGGTCATGGTTTGCCCAAGCTCACAATCTGCTTAGCCACAAAGCCAGGGCTGGACCTTGTACCCACAATGCTCCCCTAGGGAGTACTATGAGGCTGGTCCACCCTCTCCCCCACGTGCAAGACAAGCCATCAACAGCCTATCGAGGAGTTTGTGGGTAGGGGCCTGACACAGTGTGGACACAGCTGGAGTCCCCTCGAGGACTCCTTCCTGGGCAGTAGAGGGCAATTATGTCCAGAGAGGCTACCAGTATCCCCTTCCCTTGCCCCCTCTTAACCTATGGATGCCAAAGTGTATGGGGACGCCCCCTGCTGGCCATCAGTAGCACATCCTCCAGGATGATAACAGAAAGCTCCTAGAAATACAGACAGTTAAGACTCAAGAGTTTTGCCAAGAGGAGTGATGGGGTGCTGGAGGTCCATGCTAACTCGAGCTTCTGCTCAATCCCATGAAGCTTTCTGTCCCAGCGTTTTGGGCCCATAGATGGTCAGATATCTCAAAGAGAGATGGTGTCCATGCCTGAATCTGGGCAGGCTTGTGGCCCGGTCAGAGTCAACAGAAGGCAGCAGAAGGGACGCTGCTAGGTCAGGAAAGGCCACGTGATCTTGTCTTATTAGCTGGGAACTCACCTTTAGAGCTGCCATGTAAGACACTGCTGATCCTGAGGCTGCTACAAGATGGAGCCCAAGTCACACAAGGAGGTCCTGTGTAGGTGCTCTGCTCCCGGCCACAGCTAGCACCACTGCCAGGCGTCTGAGGGAAGATGCTTCCAGGTGATTCCAGTGCTCAGTTGTCAGGTCACCCCAACCTTTAAGTCTTCCAGCAGAGACCTCAGACATGAATAGCAGAGATAAGCTGTCCCTTTGCACCTTGTCCAAATGCCTGTGTCATGCTCTGACTTTTTGGGGTGGTTTATTAGGCAGCAATGGGTGATCGGAACACCATCGCCTCCACTGAGCACCTGAGTGTGGAAAAGGCACTGTTCTGGAAACCAGGTGATTAGTCCTGTGACCTTGAACATGTTCCCAGGCCTCGGATTCCACGGTTATAGCATTGGACTAACAATGCCTGCTTTGCCCATGTCACAGGCTTATTGGTGGTGGTGGTGGTGGTGGTGGTGTGTGTGTGATCAATCGGATGAACTCAAGGATGTGAAAGCCCTCTATAGCTTAGTGGCTAAAATAAAGACACAGGACCACACTGCCAAGGCTCCGATCTCAGTTCCTTCCAGGCACAGTGACCCTGAACGGGACACTGACCTTCTCTGTGCATCTGTCCCCATTTGTGTAAAATGGGGATGACAACAGAGGGTTGTAGAGACCTTTTAATAAGAAAAGGCTCATGAAGCACCTAGTGTTCATGGGTTAACAGTGAGAAAGCAGGAAACGTTGGCAGCCCCTAGGAATGGCTTTGCCAAAAGCAAGAGCCTGCGTCCACTCGGATGGGAGTAAGGAAATCCGAACATCTCTGCTGACCTCAGATCACACTGGAATCCCTCAGGGAAAGGATGTGTCATGCAACTGGCAGGGGCAGGGGAAATAAAAGTGCAAAACAGACAACTTTTCTGATTTCTGATCGGAACGGATAGGAGTCCAGGATGGCCTTGACTGGCCGGCCCTGTTTACAGAAAGCCTGGTCCTGCCCCCTGCCTTCACTCTGGGTGCCTCCCAAAAGGCCCTTGGTCAGGCTTCTGGGGGAACTTTGAAAGGGATCCACATTGTCTACAAGCAAGAAAGTGAGTTTTAGAGTCTTGGGTGGCTCTGCCACCAACCCAGTAACACTAGGCAGGCCCCCCAGCTCCATAGAATATTATCCTGTCCACCACACAGATAAAGAAATTGCAGCTCAGAGAGGCTAATCAGTTGGACCATGATCATTTAACTGTAAGTGGCTGTATCCACAAACTATCTCTGCATAATAAATAAACCCAAATTTAATGGCTTAAAACAATAAACACCTATTATAGTTCATGGTCATCCACGTGGTTATTCCAACCAGGACCAAAACTAAGTTGATCTCAACCAGACTTGGCTTGCTCATGAGTCCGCTGTCAGCTGGCCTAGGATGGCCTTCCTTAGGATTCTCTCCTCCCTGTGGTCGCTCATCCCCAGCATGCTAGCACAGGCTCGTGTCACATGACAGTTACAAAGGTCCAAGAGTGAGAATGCATAAGTGGGCAAGGCCTCTGAGACCCTGGCTTGAAAGTCACATGGCCTCACTTCTACCACATTCTATCAATCAAAGCAAAGAGCAGAAAAATAGACTCCACAATGGGATAAGAGAAGGACGGTGGCCATTTTTGTCACCTATATAGTGGCTGGGCTAGCATTTGAACACAGGCCTGTCACTCACTATTATGGCATACTGTCTCCAGTTACAACTCAAGTCCACAATACTCAACAAGTTTAGTTTTGAACTTGAGCCTCTCCCTCTCCAGCTCAGGCCCTTAAACAGTGCTCTAAGGATGAGTTACCTCACTGAGAGGTTCAGAATCCCCACTTATTTACATCTATTTGCCTGGCAGCCCACGCATTTATTAGATATCTATCGTGCCTCTCTTCTGCCAACCTCAGGGCCATCGTGGGAATTAAATTAACAGCACAAACAACTGGGGCACACTCAAGACACTGAAGAAACAGATAGCAAGTTGGAAGGGGCACTGAAACCCTTGGCTTGGAGGGGCCCTGTTCTCAAGAGGCCAGTGATGAGTATAATCGGTCATTACCAGCTACAAACGCTGTCCTTACCCAACTGTCTTCACAGAAATCAGTCAGCCACAGCTGCAACTCAGAGGGACAGCCGGGGTAGGGGATCCACAAACGGGAGGGTTCTGCAGTGTGCATAGCGCCCCCTGGTGTGTGTGCTGGGCACTACTGTCAGCTCAGCTGACTATTTCAAGGGTGAGACTATGATCCTGTTGGCATGCCCCCTCCTCCACCCAAGGCATCCTCTGAGCCACCCCGTCTTGCAAATGTGGATCTTGAACATGTCATTCCATCTCCCAGAGCCTCAGTTTTCTTACCTATAAATTGGATGATGACCTCTCACCATTGCTATGAGGGATCAATTAAGTCACATTCATAAAAGGCTGGTTGGTGCCTGGTGGGGTTGCTCAGGCAGCTCCCCTCCCTCCTGTGGGCAGCAGCTCCACCCTTCTGCTCAGATAGCAATTTGGACGTCAAGTGACAGGCAGCTCAGGGTCAGGCCCAAGGCTAGTGTTAAGGCGGCTGGCCCAGAAAATATAATCTTCTATTGTTGAACTGAAGATTACACAAAAACCTAATTGGTTTCCAACATTACTAACAACAGCAAGAGTAAAACATATAATATGTTCGGTCCCCCCAGCATCACGGTGAAGAAACTGAGGTTCAGAGAGGTTCAGTCGCTTGCCCAATGTCACACAGCTGG
>PVKZ01005761.1:0-45414 GCA_004027375.1 Macroglossus sobrinus
CCTTCCTTGTATAATGTTAGACACAGGGTTTCATTAGGTATTCTTTATTGAGTTGAAGAAGTTTCCAACTTGTCCTACTCTGCTGAGAGATTTTCCATGAATTGAGGTAATATTTTGTCAAGTTAGTTTTCTGCACCTATTAATATAAGATGAATTGCCATTTTTAACTATCGATATAATGAATTACATTGTTTAGTATTCAAATGTTTTACTTACCTTACATTATTGGAATGAACCAGAAGTTGGTTGTGGTGAATTACCTTTTGTTAATTATTAAATTTTATATGGTAAATTTTAAGAATTTTGAGTCTATATTTATGAATAATATTCTCTACTTTTCTTGCTGTATCTTTGCTTAGGTTAGGTGCAAGGTAATTCTGGCCTTAAAAATAAATTGGTAAGGTTCTCTACCCTTCTATTCTGGAAGATATTGTATGGAATAAATTTATTTTTTCTTTCAACAGTAACATTCAACAGTAGCATTCAACAGTAACATCTGGGCTAGAAATTTCTTAGTGGAAATTAATTTGTGAATTCAATGTTTTTATACATATAGAGCTATGAAATATATATTTTTCTTTTTGAGTGAGAATTTTGAGTATCTCAAGAAATTAATCCATTTATGTATTTTATCAAATTGGCATAAAGTCTGTCATAATCTTATTATTTCCATAATGCTCCCTTAAAATTACTTCAATGTGCATATTTTTTAAAATGTCAACTTTTTATCCTTAATATTAATAATTTATTATTTCTCTCATGTTTTATCAATTTGGCTATAGTGTTATAAATTTTATTAATCTCAAGGAAATGGTTTTGGTTTTATGGCTTTATCTAATATTTTTATGATTTCAATGTCATTGATTTCTGCATTTGTATATGCTATTTCCTTCCATCTTCTAGCATTGCTTTATACTTATTTTCTTATTTTCTAATGTTAATGTTTAGTAAAGTGATTTAAGTGCTTTTTCTTGCATCATACAAGCATTTAATTCTATGAATTTCCATCTAAGAATGACTGTAGCTGCAACTCACAAAATAGTTACATTTTGTTTTTTTCCTCATGTCAAATATTTTCTATTTTGTTTGTTTCTTGATTCATAGGGAATATAGAAATGTATTGGCAATTTTAAGATACAGTTCATTACTGATTACTAGTTTAAATTTTTTCTAGTGGTCAAGTATGTTATTATATTATTATATTATTTTACAAGTGATGAATTTTCTGATGGTCTTGTGAAGATCATACATGTCCATGAGAAGACTACATAATCTGCTGGTGTTACTGTTTAATGGAGTGTTCGGGTAAGTTGATTATTTGAATCACCTCTATCATTTTTATTTTCTCTTTACTTGTTCTATCACTAATTAGGACAAGATATGGAAGCATCCAATTATAAGTGTGAATTTGTCCTTCTGATTCTATTCATTCTATTTGTTTTCGGTATCCTGCAGTTCTCTTGTTAGATGAATACACTTTTAAGAATATTATTTCTTCCTGATGTAATGACCCATTTTTTATGATATAAAGCTCCTTGTTATCCTTTTTATGAAAGTATACTCATCTGATATTAATATAGACCCTACCTTTGTTTTGGTTAGAACTTTTGTTTTGCATCTTTTACTTTTTATTTCTTTTTACATTTAAGGTGATTTTCATTGTAGACAACATACGGATGGACTTTTTTTTTTTTTAATTGAATACCACAACTTTTAATTGTGGTAGTTAGAAAATTTAAATTAGTGTAATAATTGATATACTCATATTGAAGTCTTATGATTGTTTTATTGTCCCTTCCTGTCCTTTCTGAATTTTTTTTTATAATGCTTTCATTGGGATTATTCTAGGATTTTAATAATCTCTTTTATCTCTACAATTGGTTTATATTATAGCTTTTTTGGGGGGGTGGTTTCTCCAAAATTTACACCATACATCAATAATTTCTCCTAACTCATCTTTAAATAACATTTCATCATATCTGGTATAAGATTCCTATGACAATATACTTTTATTTCCTTTCTTCTTATGCTTAATGCTAATGTTGCCATGCATTTTTTATGGGAATAATCATTTTATTTGTTTTACATTGCATAATATATTGTTACTTCTTTCTCAATTGTATTTTAAATTGATTTTTTAGAAAATCTTTTATATTTACTTAAATTTTTACTATTTCAATGTTCTTTTTTATTTATCCAACATTCAAAGTGCCATCTGTTATCATATTCTATCTGCCAGAATAATTTTCTTTAAGATTTCTTATAACATAATTCTGTTATATAAATTTTCACAGCTTTTGTTTGTTTTAAAATATTTATTTTTCTATTTCAATGGAAAGTATCTTAACAAGAGTATACAATTCTAGTTTAGATGGTTTTCTTCTCTTTCTAACATTACTTACAAATTACTACTCCATTGACTATGGGCTTACATTTTCTGAAGAGAGGTCTATTATAACTCTATTTTTGCTTGTCTATTTTATAAGTTTTAGAATATTCTTTGTATCTATGGTTGTCTAGAGTTTGACTATGATACTCTCTTAAGTACATTTTTTATTTCTGTGTTTGATCTTCTCTAGGCATCTTGAAGCAACTTTTTAAAAAGTAATATTCCCTAACTTTGAAACATTTTTAGTCATTATCCCTATATAATAATAACTATTTATTATTTATTATTATTATTATTATTAATTTTTATTTTTTGGTCTTATTCCTCTGAGGTAGTCTACTGATGCTTGATACTTAGTGTTTAATTTGTAATAAGAAAAAAGTAAATTTCTGCTTTTCTTGTCAGAGTTCATGATTAGTACACTCTATGTGCCTCAGAAGGATGAGGCCTTTTCTGGATTCTTACTTCTCCTGTGAGAAGCACTACCTTATGTATCTGTCATATCATGCAGTGGAGAATCCCATCTTTCCCCCAGCAGTAGCTGATAACTATTTTGCCTCTGTAGGATCCTTATCTGTGGAGGTTTTCACCCCTCCCTGGAGTAATTGTTTTTTTGTTTGTTTGTTTGTTTGTTTGTTTTAACCTTTTCCCCAGAAGTAATAGATCTTACAGACCCTGGAGGTTGGAGGGTTTATTATTCCTATCCCAGCGCATTAAGGATCTTGCTTCATATGCTGCAGGAATTGCACCAGAACTGGTATTTGGCTCATGTCCCCACAGGCGGCTGATCCTTTGCATTTCTATATCACTTAAGTTCCTGTCTCCTGCTCTTGCTCTCATTTTTCTCATAGCTCCCAGTGAAGTTCCAAGGAGAACTCTAAGGAGCTTCCCACTTCCCATCTCTGCAAGAGGGCCTCAGCAATTTACAGAACCCACATTTGACCTTTAGGAATTTATTATTATTTTTTAATTCACCTGGTTGATTTCACCTTCACTTTCCTCATGTGTTCATCCAATTGTGAAATTGTTGACATATCCTCTCTCTCTTAGAATTACTATCACTCTTTAGAATTCTGTTTAATTGTATGCCTGTGATCTCAGCTCTCTAATGGGCTCAACACATATTACTTTGTAAATCATCTGACTTCTCATAGTTAATATGGTAGCAACATTTTCCTGTGGAGACTATTCTAAGTGTAAGTACAACTCTTCACATCAGGTCTTATGCTTTGAACATCCAGTACACAACAAATAATCTTTCATGACTACTATAAAATTGAATGTGAATGATAAGTAAATACACACAGACTTGCACACACATATATGGTATAGAACCAAATGCACCCTTGTTTATACACACATATAAATTAGCGTCGATCTTAAAAAAAGTGCAACAAGCAGAGAAAAACTTCTGAAAATTATATTGAATATTCATTCTATTTATAAGCAGATGATCTAGTCCTTAAATATTACTATCCTGGCATACTGTGAAAATTCATTAAATTAAGTATTGTAAAATGTAACAAGTTGCAAATGATTAGAAATATTCTATATATTTTATTTTTAAAAAAATTTATACTACAGGCAAAATGACATGAACTTGTACCACTAACCCCCTTCTGTGCACTTTACTTAGAACTAGCTTTTATATATATATATATATATATATATATATATATATATATATATATATATATATATATATATATATTTATAATGACAGGGAAAAAAGGTTAAATGTCATGGATTCTCTCATACATCATAATAAAAATACAGGAGAGAAAAGTCTTTTTGGGGGGGCCTATATATCTTTTCCTAGTTCATTCTCTCATTTTAAGATACCAATTTCAGAGTATATATTTTACCATGTACTCTCTCATACAGAACAATTTAATGTTTAGCACTCTAGAAGAAAATAAAACTTAGATATGTAGTAAATCAGTTATTGTTATTTTAAGTTCATAAATATAAAATAACAAGAAACTGAAAAATTTAAGCATAATTTATTGATATAGAAAATGAGTTATATACCAACTAAGACAATTTGAACTTAAAATCAGATTGATTCTCCGTAAAAGTATATTCAAGACTGACCAGCAAAACTTTGCGCGAACTCTTGCTGAGCAGTAGTTTTCCTGATGAATATATCCATTATTTAAAAAGATGTTCAAAATTAAATTTAAATAAGATATGGTTAATGGTGGGAAAATGCGGTATAAGATTCAGGTCTGCATATTTTTAGTAATATACAAATTTAATGTAATCCCCATCAAAAACTCTAATTATATTTTTTAAAGAAATAGAACAGAAAATCATTAGACTTGAATGGAGCCACAAAAGTCCCCAAATAGCCAAAGCAACTCTGAGGAAAAAGGAATGAGGCCAGAAGTATCACACTTCTTGACGTAAAATTATACCACAAAGTGACTATAATAAAAATAGCATGGTTTTGGCAGACCAAAGGAACAGAATTGAGAGTTCTAAGTAAATACACAAATATCTGGGTAAATAATTTTCAACAAAAAGAGCCAAAATCATACAACGAACAAGAAAAAGCTTCTTCAATAAAAACTGCTAAAAATTGGAAACTCGCATTTTTTTAATATGTTTCTTGACTAAACTGCCTAAGTCAAACTCTATTGAAATAGTACCATAAAGTCACTGTATGAAGCTGAACCTTTAAATAGTAAGAGAATAAATAAATTAAACAATAAAATAAAATAAAAAATTATTTTTCCCCAAACATTTTCCCAAAATTCTTAAAATGTCTTGCATTATCTCTCATTGCAGCCATTATTTGGGCTTCTTAAATAGCAAAGGAGAAGATATTTACATGTCTATATTTGTATTTGCTATAATAGCCTATAGGTCGGCTTATTCTGGGACAACATTATATGTTATCATATTCATTGAGAGTTCAATATTAACCATAATATTGTTTCTAGATTTAAAACAAGATGATGTACCTATTTAAATGATCTATAGATAAGAATTTTGGCCATGGGTCCCCAAACATGGGAAACCTAATTGTTTTGAAGGACTAAATAACTGGCAAATGTTTCCCTGTTAAAAACTCATGATCATCATCAACACATCTGATTACTGGGAGGAGAAAAGGGTATTTTTTTTATCAAGCCCAGGGGAAATTGGTCAAAGGCAAAAGATTCACTAAGCAGCAAAAAAGGAGGGGCTACAGAGGAAAAGATATTAGTTTTAAAAGAAGTAATAGCTTGATGATAAGCATGTTTCCTGAGCCAGAAGTACATATTTTGATCTGAACTCAAAATAGGTTTTACATGTAGATTTTGAGATCATAATTATTTAGTATTGAAAGTGAATAAATTATAAGCCCCACATTACTCGTTTGAAAAATTAAAACTCATAAAAATGGTAAAAATTCCCAAGTTAGTCTTTTCGGTGTGTTAAATTTAAATATTTCAAATGTATGTTAATGTAACTATAGTTTTTCTACCATGACAGTACAGATTTTATGTTCTGGGTGACCTTTCATTTCAAAGAGTGTGGAGAAATAAAGGTTTAAAATTATGGATGATATTAAATGCTATAATTCAGTTTCAGTTTATTTGTAAAATATAAGTTTGAATTTCATGATATTATCTTGCAATTAATTTCTATCATTTTATTAAAGCAATTATATTATGTCTTCTTAGAAAGTAGAGAGGTGTCTCTACTTGTACGAGCAACAGAATAAGCCTTTTCAGTCTATGATATTTTTAGAGTCTACATATAATTTAACTTAAGAGAAGGGGAACCCACAGGTAGAAAATTAAGTTGTCATAAATTAAATAGTCCCATTCTTGTGACACTATGGAGACTACCAATGTTAATGTATAAAAACTTATACACACACACACACACACACACACACACACACACATATAAAAGTGCAAACTTTAGTAAGAGTAATCTTGACCTCCATCATCTCATAAAAGTAAACAGTGATATCAAATTTCTGATTTATTCAATTGACATTGTCCCTTTGTGACTTTACCTAAAAGAGAAATAATAGATGATCTTTGTAAAATCTTAAAACTATAAAGTAAGTTGAATTAAATAAATTGTAATATAAAGGTAACAAACACATGACCAAAAAAACATTGATTATTGCTTGTTTGACTCTGTGTTCATAAATATTTTTTTGAAGATGTTAGTTTTAGACATACCAACTTTGGGGTAATGCACATAATTCAAGAAAAATCTATCTAAACAGAGATAGATACTTGTAAGTGTTGGTACAGAGAAAGTGCTTGAAGATATAGAAAGTTTAATACCCATTTCTTGGTTGTTCCTCTTCATCTATGCTGGAGGCCTTTTATTTTTGTCAGTACATTAGAAATGATACTAATTTAGGAATTTGCTTGCTATTCTCTCAACTTGGGACTATTAGTTCTCAAGATATTTGTGAGCAATTTTACCAAGTTTTCAATTTTTTGCTCATGTCACCTATAAATAAAGCACATAGTGATCACCTTTATAAAATTTATATAACATTCCCAGATATGCAGGATGAGCAGCTCCATAAACCATGTCCCCAGCAAAACCATCATAATTTATTAGAGATTATTCTAAAAGACAAATATTTAGAGACTCTGGAAATTGCCCTAAATGGCATATGAGTGAATACAATAAATAAAGAAAATATTAATCCTGAAAGTCTACTAAATCTTAGGGGAAAAAAAAAGTGGAAGTATATACCATTTGAGCCAAGACCCACTTTCTCTCCCCTACCAATTTCCATGGTAGAAACTTGTAGTAAACAAAAACAAAGGGCTCCCTATCCATTTAGCTCAGCTCTATTCCAGGAAATAGAGGCTAAAAGAAGTAAGGTTCCCTTCTACCAACCAGCCTTCATATGTAGTTTCCAGAAGCCCTTCCTCAGTGATGACAGACTGAGAACACCAGACCCTGATTACCTTTGCTACAACTTGCTGGTAGAACATGGGTTCCATGCTGGATGGAGAAGACAGGTAACACAGATACTATAATCCTATCCAGGATCCCACTTGTACAGTAAGGTTGTCACTGCAAGAGAAGAAGCTACTTTTCCTGCCCAGGACTGAAGACTATGAAAGAGGTATGCAAGTGGAAAAAAAGACCCTAAGAACAGAGGCTTCTAAAGCGTTCTTCTTAAAAAAAATTTTTTTAAAGAACAAAAATTGGTGAAGTTTAAGCCTAAGTTAAGAATATTGTTGAAAACAGTGGCTATGTTGGCGAAAAGTAGCAACTGAGAAGAGGATGGTAACTCTGTGAAAACAACAATTTAAACCATAAAACATTTAGAAGTTTAATAAAAAGAAAAATCAAAAGAAACTACTAGAACAGGTCTTTACATTCTGAAGCAAACCTCAGAGATGAGCTTCAAATACCACTCCTGAAAGGAGCCTGTGTTTCATTGCAGCAATATATAATAATATCTATTATTTTATGCATCATATAAGCTATATATAATATAAAGTATATGGTATAATATAATATTATATGATATGATATATAATATATAATAAATTATGAAGCAATTTATGACCCATGAAATGGTCACAAATAAAAATAAATTAATTAAATGACTATTAAGTGAGTATTGATATTTTTTCAAGATTTTCTTTATCTTTTAACATTTTTATTATGATTAGTCTAGATATGAATCTCTTTGATTTATCCTACTTCGAGTTGGTTGAGATTCTTGGACACATGGATTAATATATTTCATATTATTTTGGAAGTTCTTCATTATTTCTTTTAATTTTTTTCCTTTTCTCCCCTCTACTGCTGGTATGTTGATATGACAATTGGTGTCTCATGTTTCTCTGATACTCTCTTTATTAGTGTTTATTCTTTTGTCATCTTTTATTCAAATTACAAAATCTCTATTGATCTATTCTCATTTTCTTAATCTTTCTTCAGTCTCTAATCAACTCTTGAGGATGTCCAGTGACTTTTTCCTTTTTAGTTACAATATCCCTTATCTGTGAAGGATATGTTTCGAGACTAATCATATTAGTATAAGAAAATGTTATTAGATAGTAACTCAACACCATTGAAACAAATGAAGAGAAACAGAAATAGAAAATAAAAAACTCAAAAAAGTATATATTTGTTCTCCTCTCTTCTCTCATCTCTTTTAAAAAAAATAAAATTATGTGATCATAGTAATCACTATACAATTGTTTTTTTACACTTATAGATGTTATTTCAATAAAAATAATGTCAAAATAAAGAAGATGAGAAAATAAAAGCACATAGGAATAATTTCTATATTTCACTGAAATTAGGTTAAAATAAGTCAAAAATCAGTACTGATAAAATTGGATATAAATAATAAGCCCTAAAACATTACCACAAAAATATAATTAAAAATACAGTAAATAGTAATTAAAGTACAATTTTACACTAGAATGTATTTTAATGCAAGAAAAAAAGAGCTATAAAAGATGGACAAATGATAAAAAAGCACAATATATTTGTTTTACAAAAGAAAAATAGCAGATATACGTAAAAATATATCAGTAGTTACATTAATTATAAATAAATTAAATAATACAATGAAAAGGCACTGATGTCAGACTGGATGAAAATATAAAACAAACCGTATGGTACATAAACAAGACACACATATTTAAAGATACAGATAGGTAAAAAATAAATGGATATAACAAAACATATCATTGAAAAGCAACCATTAGAAAGCAAACAGACAAAAATAAATGAATATTCTTCTTGAGAAAAAGGGAACATTGTGGAATAATGAAACTGTCAATTACTTATGCAGATATAAAATCATAAAGATGTATACACCTAAAAACGGAGTCCCAAAATAGATGGAGAAAAACTGAAAGAATTTAAGGGAGAAATAGACAATCAAAATATCGGTTGGAAGCTTTAATACCGCCCACAATTTCAAACTATAAATGCCTGTTTTTTTAAAAGACAATATCAAATGAACAATAAAATCTTTGTCTATAAATACTGAAAGACAGCACAAATTAGGTCTAACACAAACAAAAAGAATAAAATAATAAAAATTAGAATGCAAATTAATGACATAGAGAATAAAGAAACAGAGAAAATCAATAAAATCACAGTTCATTATTTTAAAAGAGAAGAAAAGACAAATGTTTGGGTATACTGACCAAGAATATATACATAATTAATTTTCTCCTTAAAAAAAAACAACAATGCAGAACTGGATGGCTTTTCTAGTGAATATTACCGAATATTTAACAAAAAATTAAGTAGAATTAAGTCTAATATCTCACAAATTCTTCTAAATACAGAAGAGAAAATCAAATCCCAAGTATTCTAGGAGGCCAGTATTATTATGATGCCAACACAAAAAATATCACAAAGAAAGAAAAGTAACAGCTTTATAAACTAAAAAAGAATCCTCATAAAATATTAGTAACCAAATCTAGCAATGCATAAAAAGGGAGTATACACTGCGTTTAAATTTGAATTTATTCGAGAAATTCTATGTTGGCTTAATATCTAATAATCAATTAATGTAATAAATAAATGTATAATATAAATATAATATATATATATATATTTACATTTAATAAGAAAAGACTATCTGATCATTGCAAAAGATACAGAGAAAACATTTCAACAAAATCAAAAGAACTTTTATGATAAAAACACTTTTATGTTCATGAATTCAAATACTTAATATAGTTAAGAATGTGATGATCCTTAAATTGACATACAGACTGATAGCAATCCCAGCTGGCTTTTACAGAAGCCTTTTTAGTGAGTTCAGAAAAAATAATCCTTCCATTTATAGTCAATTGATTTTTTTACAAGAACCAAGATAATTCAATCCTAATTAATAGTCTTTTCAACAAGTGATTCTGGGGACTACTGATATCTACATGCAAAGAATAAAGTTGGACTTCTTTACCATACAAAAATTAACTTTAAATAAATCATGAACTTACACAACTAAATATATGAAACTCTTAGATTAAACTATAGACATAAATTTAATGATCTGGATTTAGACAAGACTTTCTTAGATATAACACTGAAAGTAAAAGTGACAAATAAAAAAAAATAAATTGGATTTTGTAAATATTCAACCATTTTGTTTTAAAGGACATAATAAAAGTGTAAAGGCAACTCAAAGAATGGAAGAAAATATTAACAAATCATATTTTATTCAGAACATAAAAAGATAACTTAAAATTCTATGATAAAAGACTTCTCAATTTATCAAAAATGTGAAAAGTATCCAAAAAAAACCCCACCACTCATAGGAAATATGTAAATTGACAATAAACACTTGAAATGATGCTCAATATAATCAGCTATTAGGAAACTGCAACTCAAAATCACAATGAGATACCAACCACTTCACACAATAAATAAATAAATAAATAAATAAATAAATAAATAAATACACACACACATGGTAATTAAGAATTGGTGAGGATGTAGACAAAATGAAATCATTATAGAATATATATGAGATTGTATAATGGTGCAATCTTTTTGAAAAACATTTGATACTACCTCAAAAAATTCAACAAAGTGTTACCATACAACCCAGCAACTTCACTTCTATGTATATATCCAAGAGAAATAAAAATGTGTACACAAAAATATGTACAATGCTTTTAGCAGAATTATACATACTAGCTGATAATTAGAAGGAAATCAAATATTCATATAATGAATTTATAAAGTAATTTATCCACATGATATATTCATTAACAAAAAAAGAATAAATTCTTGATACATGTTACAACATGAATGATCCTGAAAACATGATGTTTCCAAAAAAAATATTCTCAAAAAAGTTACATATTGTATGATTTTACTTACATGGAAAGTTCAAATAGAAGATAAAGATAAAAAATATTTACAGATTGTATTGGTCTGGGAGGTATTTGGAGGAAAATGAGGAGTGGCTGCTAATGATATGGAGTTACTTTTGGAGTGATGAAATGTTCTAAAATAGTTTGTGGAAATATTTATACAACTGTATGAATGTACTAAAACCACTGAATTTTGCACTTAAATATATGGTATGTGAATTATCTCAATAATGGTGTTTTAAAAAACAAACAACAAATGAAAAAAAAATCATCTCCATCCTGGAACCCTGTCATATACTTACTAATTCTGCTTATCTTGGCCTTTTATTTTTTTTTAACTTAAGACCCAACCTATTGTATAATTTACTTTTTTTTTATATTTTAAATGCTCTCTTAACTGTAATATAACCTTCATGCAGTCAAGGTTCTTTTAACCCTGTTCCCCCCACCCCCAATACTTTTCAAAAGCATGAAAACTGATTAGCATACAGTAATAGTAGTATTAAAATATCTTTCTCTAAATATGTGGTATTTAAAGAGGGGAATGATAACTTTATATGGAGAATTCTAGGAAAAATAAACCTAATTGGTTAGGGTTAACATCATCAGAGGTGAGACAGGTCTACATCGCATACATGTGATGTGATGCACTGAGAAGAGATAAGTATTGTTTTCCAGTACTCCTGCTCAGAGGTCATGTCCAAAGTCTGCTTATGGGCGTGCACATTAATGGAGAGTCACTCTTCATAGTGGCAAGCATGTATTGTGCAAGACTGTCAAAATGTAAAAGATTAAAAAAAAAACACACTGAAGAGAAATATTTGAAAAATAAATAGATTTGTGAGACATGCAACTAAATATAATATGCTTTCTCAAATAGGATACTAAAACAATGTGAGAGAAGAGACTTTGTTGAGACAGTATAATTTAAATAATCTGGGATGTTAGTTTTCTGATGAACAGTTTTGCATCATACTAAGATTAGACTTTGTTTGGATTTCCCAGTACAAAAGTGTGATAAAACAGCATATATAATTCACTTTTACAATTCTTTTGATGTCCATAGTGTGAAATAAGAGAGACAGAACGAGAGAGGTGGAAAAATGGAGAGAGATAGAGATAAGGAGAGAGCGATAGAGAGAGAGAAAGGTGAGATCTGGGGTAAAAAGGTTTTGAGTATTCTTTGTACAATTCTTGCAACTGTTGGATAGGTTAGAAACTATTTCAAAATGAAACAAAAATATGGTGAATGTTAACAAATCCTTGTATGAATTAATGAATTTTAATACATGATGAAGTATAGACATAAGAGTGCAAATAAACAAGTGAATATGTGGAGTGTCCATGTTTATGAGAGAAGATGGAAAACAGAATAAAATAACTTATATAAATAAAAATATCAAAATAGATGACTGTAAGATTGTTCCTGTACATGAATGTAATCAAAATTGCCAAATTCCACTAAGATTTCAAAGAAAATATTTGCTGTGATAATTCAATAACATTCATCTATATTTCTATGTGTTTTACACTTGGGGATCTAGGGAAAGAGAAAAATAAAAGCAAGTTCTCTAATATTTCATCAGAATAGAGATTTATCTGACAAGGGCTCATAAAAACGAGTACAATTGCATGATAGCTTTTATTGCAAAAAGAATACGACATAGATAAAGAAACCAGAGGAACCTGATTAAGAGAGACAATTTCTTTTCTTTTCTTTTTCCATTTTTCTTCCGTTTTTAAAAATTTTTACCATACCATTTATTTAATTACATGAGTTTTCTGAGAAAAGAAATTTAAGAAATTAGAGTTCTTTCACATCTTTAAAAAACACAAAAATAGAAATATTGTCCTTTTTCCTTTCTTTTCTCCAATAACAATCATTCTTTAATATTTAACTCACATTTCTCTTTCTCAGTATTGCCCGGTACAGACTAAATGAATTCTCCATGTGCTGGCCTACTATACCTTTTTGACTGTATCTGTCAAGTAGCTATACTGCCCTGTGCTCACAGTACCTCTATTCACATGGACAGTTTCTAAGAGACAGATAAGAAAGATAAGCTCAGACATTAGACTATGACTGAAGCATTGCAGAGATTGAAAGCTTGAGAGATGAATGAACAAAGAAAAGGGAATAAATCTAACACAATGCTCCATTCATAGTTTTCAGATCAGTAAAAAAAAAAAAAATTAAAAAAAAATAAAAAAAAAAGGTTAGCTGATAGAACTGCACAAATATCCAAGTATCTCTTTCTGATTACCCAGGACATATTTAAACTAAAACAAGATTTACAGAGTGCTGGTTGTATTTGGGTGTTACACCTTTCCTTAAGCTGCAGACAATGCATACAAAAAAGAAAAATAGTGTTTTACAGAGTTAATGCTATGCAGTTAAGTATATCTTCTAACAGTGTATCTGACTGTATATCCACTACTTGGAGGCCTATTTGAGACTGTATTTTAATGGTTAATTGAGATTAGAGACAATCGACTCTGGCAACAAATGTCCTGTATTTACAGGGTTGTGGATTACAAGAATATATACATTGCCAAAACTATCAAAATATAATGCTTAAGATCTTTGCATTTTATTTATGCAATTTATACTTTAATTTCTAACAGGAAAAAATAACAAGGAGGATATGTTATAAATTTGTTATACTCAACTCAACAGAGCATTTATCAAGTTCAGTGATGAACAGTTTGCCAAATCTAAATTTTAAAGGCAGGGTAATAGAGTTCTTTAGTAATCTTCTTTCTTTGATTTTGTACAAGATTTAAAAAATTAAGGCTTATTTAGCAACAATATACCTATATTAATTCGGTAACTTCTTCATGCATAAATAAGTAGCTTTCTGATTATTGAAATAAATTTCCTGTTAAACTGAATTTTTTCAATAGTAACAACACAACTATATATTTTACACACTAAAGTGTACATACTCTAAGTGTGATATATTAGAAATATATTTAATTAGAGTTTGGTTATATATTATTTCAACAGTCAAAAAGATGAGACTGGTAACGCTATAAAAGATAAACCAGTTTTTAATGTTTTCAGTTTCAACTCTGATATATTTAAAGCCACTAGTGAAAACTCTTCTATGAAAGATGAACTATGACAACATGAGATTAAATTAGAATAGGGAATACAGTAAAAATATTTTCAGTTTTGTAAGCTTCTTGCATTAGGTGTCAAAACAATATCAGCAAAATCTTAAATAATAAACAATGTAGATCAAACATGATAAATTGCCTTTCAAAAGAAAATGGTAAAAGTAATAGAAATTCTCTCTAAAAATAAAATGCTGCACATTTAAACAGAGAAAAAAAACTGTCAACACAGTACGACATTAATGTCATCTCTATAATTTCACACATCATACTGATAGATGGCATATGATATTTGACATGGCAAGAATTTCAAAGATTCTAATCTAAAAAACAATATTGTAATGAAAATTAAGGCAACTTTCTTTGTTAAGCTTAAATATTATTTTCCAAAGATTCAAATAAAAAAGCTATTCTAGAACATATTATTTTATGTGAGAAAATATAAATAAATTAGAATGAAGTATGAAATTATTTTGGTCATATTTGAAATGATTTACCATAAAAACATGATATTTCTATAAATAAAATTTATTATTTTCAATTATATCTTTTGTTAATTGCTTAACTTCTCAGAGAACCTAAATTAGTCTTTTAAATGTATGTAAAAGCTTGTATTGGGTAATACAAGAAACAACAGAGAAAATTAGTCAGGTATCTGTATTTTTTCTTCTCTATTTCCTTTTATCATTAGACAAATTGTTTCTTATCTCAGACTATGCTTTTGATTACAGAAAATAGAAATAGCAATATTTATTTCATGTAATTAATCAGAAAATCAAATAAAAATATACAAGGTTTTAGGCAAGGGCTCAGCAAATAGCAGTAGATTAATAAATGCTACTTTTGTTTACTCTTACTATTTTTTTAAAATATGTAATGCCTTTGAAAATACTTATCATACATATATTGAATATTGCGAATATGCTTAAAGATAATTTTTCTTCAATATCATATTTATAGGGTTTAAACAAATTAAATTAACACAAAAATGTATCATATATAATATATACAATAAGGCATGAAAAAAGCTAGTCAACCTAAGACATTTTTATAACATTTGCATATTGGAATTCTATTTCTTCAATATATATTTATGAGTTCTTTTTTATCAGAAAATAGATTAAAAAGTGAGAAAATAATGTCATGACATTTAATATCAATATTTACATTTAAAAATGGCACAGCAAAGCTAAAATAGCTTAACTCATGGACAGAAATAACAGAATGTCTAATATTAAATATTGCATTATTACAGTTTTCAAGACCTCTGGTAATATATTTCAATAGTTTTTTTTTATTGTGTTCATGAGATTCACCTCTGATTAATGGTTAAAGTAAACTAGCTTATTACCCTACTTTTGTTATTATAGTACATAATGATTTGAAACCATTTCCCACAAATTCACTTACATAGAGAACTGGTTCAATAAGGTGCATGTATATAAAATGTTTATTTTTTAGTTTATTAAAGAGCTGAATATGGATTATATAATATCATAGCACTTTTATTTTCATTTTCAACAGATTTCCTGAGCTAGCTAAGAAATGCAATATAAGCAAAAGAAAAAATATTCAACAGCAAATTTTCATATATAAAAATGATTTTATATCTCCACTGATATTTCTTCTGTCCAGACAAGGAGTCTCAACTAATCCTTTTCTCCTTTTAAAATACCTTAAAGAAAAGTAATTAGAGGATTTGCAACAGGGAAGTTATTCTAAATAGATTCATCATCTGAAATCCTTTAAAATTTAATTGTAAATTTACTTTTGACAATCACAGAGATTTTCTTATTTGATTCATCATTTTCATTTAACTTTTTAAAATATGCAGACTATGACAGATTTCTTCCAATGGACTGATGTTTCACTGATATCAAAGGTTCTAATTCTTATGTTTTTTGAGAAAAATAAATAAAGATTACTTTTGTTAAAATGTCTTCTTTAAAATTGCTTTCTGAAGGAGTTTCAGAAATATATAAAATGTCTGACTTTATTTTTTAACACACATGTGCAGATCAGTTTAATTATATAAAATTATATATTGAAGTATTCTTTAAATGTTTTCAAACATGAAAGGATCGATCCATTAAAAATAAAATCAATATAACAAAATATATAAAACACTTAACCTGTTTTGATTCATATTACAAAATGAAAACTTTTGGTTACAAGCTTTATTTAACAGAATGTCACATTCCGCCAGAACAATATATATGGAGAGAAAAGAAGCAGGAGCTGGAAGAGCAAGTTTAGATTTGACATTCCATGCAGTGTGAGTGCGCCCAGGCCCATCATACTTACTGTCTCAGAGGACTGTCTTCTGTTCCATAAAGTGAGGGTTATATATCTTCCTCTACTAGTTCATAGGGATGCCAGAAAGATAAAATACTTAAGACATGCCAAAGTGTTTTTCAAATTGAGAATTAATTTAAATAAAAGTGGTGTTGTTTTAATATACTGTTCAAATACACACACCCACAAGTCGATTCACAATGTAATACACAAGTCAATTCCAGTTTAAACCTAAATATGTAGCTGATTTTGAACGCTTTCATGCAATGAAGCTTTCTGAATATTTTGTCTATGTTGTTGGACTAGCCTAGCACCAGGTACCCATGGGCCAAGAATGGAGAGGTAAATAATCTAAACCCATTGATCTTTCTCATTTTCTATGACCTACAAATAAGCAGAATTTTATCTTGCTTGCCATGTGTTTTATACCCTTTGCACTTATAGTTATCATCAGCTTCTCCACTTTTGCAAGCAAGTTGGCCACAATGATTCTGAAACCAACTCTTGCCTTAGGAGATATTATAAACTAATCCTTGCTACTGTAGAACACAATATTTTGATACCAAGCAGGATACAACACTATCCCTGTGGTGAAAAATTATAAAGCCTACTAAAGCCTCATAGAAAATTAAAATTTAAAAATGTAAACATGGAAAATAGACTTCTTAAATAGTATAGTAAATAGACTACTTAATAGAAAAATAACCATGCTACTAGAAATAAAATAAATGCTATGCTATATTTCATTACTTATATTAATTCATTCAAACAAATTTATCGATCACTTACATTAGCTTTATGGACTACTAAGTATCATGTAGGTGTTTTCCTCTAGTTCAGTGAAGAAGACAACCAAAAAGCACATTAGGAATGTTCCTTTATTTAAGTTTAAATAGTAGGGGCACTGAGTTCGATGAAGAGAAGTCAAAGGCTTAAACTTACTAGAACAAACCAAGGTCTGACACAGCATTGTATGTTAAAGGAAATATCCTTTTATGTCTTTAATACTCATGATTATTTTATTCTGTTCTGGTAAATTCAAGCAAATTAGATTTAATATTTCTAGATATGTTGTACATGAGATGATCACTATTCAGATATCCAAAATAGATATATAATATTTTTCTATAATTGAATTGAGCTCAGACAAAATATATTCCAATGTTCTACATTGTAAAAAAATAAAAAAATAAAAAAACAACTCTCCCAAAAATTCAAAAAGAACATAAATTTTAAAAAATAAATAAACTGGTTCAATGATATGACAGAAATGGTAGTGTCACACTTGCTTCATTCACTGGAACAAACTTTAGGTTGGCAAAAACAAGTGAAACTAATTTTTGGAATGCTGAATTTAATAAAAAAAATTTATAGCTACTAAGGGATACTTAAAACACAATGAGATTAAGTTTCAGTAAAATTCATTGTGACATACATGCATAAAACAACAGAGCGCCAAAATATATGAAGCACACTTTGAAAGAATTGAAGGGCAAAATAGATAGCTCTACAATAATAGTTGGAAATTTCAATACATCAGTTTCAGTAATGGATAGAATCTAGACAGAAAATCAATAAGGAAATTAAGGGCTTGAACAATATAATAAATGAATGAGACCGAACAAACATATAAAACCCTCCAGCCAACAGCAGAATATACATTCTTTTTAAATGTACATGGAGTATGCTTAAGCATAGACCATATGTTAAGCCACAGTATGTCTTAATAAATTTACAAGATTTAAATCACATAAAGTGCTTTCTAAGATCATAGTAGAAGGAATACAGAAATCAATACAGAAGGAAAACTAGAAAAAAACCCCAAATATATAAAAAATTAAATAACACATTAATTAACAGTGAACAGGCTAAAGAAAATAAGACAATGGAAATTAGAAAATACAGAGAGACAAATGAAAATACAGCAGAACAAAACTTAAGAGATATTCAATGGGAAATTTGGAGCTGTCAATGTCTGCCTTTAAAATGTTAAAATTAATGACCCTATTTTATACCTTGAAGAATTTCAAAAAGAAGAGCCAACTAAATCCAAAGCGGGAGATGGAGAAAATAATAAACATTATAGAGAAATAAAACAGATAATAGGTAAAAAATTGAGAGAATTAATAAAACCGAAAGTTGGTTCTTTTAAAAGACCAAGAGAAGTAACAGACTTGTAGCTAATCTGACAAAGAAAAGAGAAAGAAGATGGAAATAACTAAAATTAGAAATGAGAGTAGATATATTACTACCAAACATATAAAAATAAAAATGATTATAAGAATATTCAACTAATAGGTATATATTGACAAATTAAATAACCTAGATAAATTGAATAAATATCTGGAAACAGAGACTCAAGAACAAATTGAAAATTTCAGCACTTTATAACAATTAAAGTAGTTGAATAGGTAATTAAATATATCAAAATTTAAAAAAAATCAGGAATAGATTGCTTCACTGGCAAATACAAACAACATTTAAAAACAAATTAAAAATCCTCAAACTCTTTTAAAAACTGAAATAGAGGGAAAACTTCCTAATTCATTCTTTAAGGTCAGCAATCCCTTGATTTCAAGACAGATAAGAAAATCAGAAAAAAAGGAAATTGCAAACCAATGTCTTTTGTAAATATAGATGCAAAATATTCAACAAAATATGATAGAATTTAACAGCATACTAAAGGGATTATAATTCATGACCAAGTGAATGCAAGAGTTGTTTAACAAAAAAATATATAATATATAATCAATATTATAAACCAAATGGATAGAATGAAGAAAAATATACATGGTCATCTAAAATGAGGCAGAAAAGATAAAATCCAACATTATTTCATGATGAAAGGTCAGAAAAGTAGGAATAAAGAAGGACTTCCTCAACATGAAAAATACATAACTAACATATACTCAATAGTAAAAGAACAAAATGTTTTCCCTAAAATTAGAAACAAGGTTAAAATACCAACTTCCAACTCTTCTAATCAACATTGTATAGAAAGTTCTAACCAAAATAATTCAGCAAGGATAGAAAATAAAAGCATCTAAGTAGAAAGAAATAAGTGAAACTATCTCTATTTACAAATGACATGATTCTATGCATAGAATATTCTAAAAAAATCCATGAAAGAGATGCTATGGCTAATGAAACTAAAGAATCAAAATCACAGAGTATAAGATCAACATGAAAATGTGTTGTGTTTGAATGAACCCACAAAAACTAAAATTGAAAAGAATATTAAATAAACAATTCTATTTACAATAGCATTCAAAGGGAACAATAAGTAGGATTAAAGTTAACAAAGATGGTGTATTAACTGTATAAAGAAAACCGAACAAAGCACTCCTGAAAGCAATTTAAGAAGAGGAACTGATGTCAGCAAGATTGCAGAACAGGAGGTTGTAGCCCGCAAATCCCCAATAAAAACCACTTTTAACAAATATCCATGGATGAGAATACCTTTAGGAGAGCTGGGGAGTCCAACTGAGAGGCTCCAGTAACCCATTGGAGCAAAAATAATATAAAAATAGATGCACTGAAAAGGATACAAATAGTTTTTCTTGACATGAATCAAGTTCTCTTATGGTGGCACAGCTCACACGCCAGGAAAGACCTCCTGTCCTGTGAGTTATCCCACAGGAGAAAGTCAAAGCAAAGTGAGATTTCAGCTTCCCTAGCCTTGTGGGATACAGTCCAAGGGGCCCACTTCTGTCTCACTCCATGCAGCACAGCTCAATAGTCTTGGGTCAGATAAGGTAAGGGGAAAAGGTTGGGGTGAGGCTACAGCAACTGGTGCATGGAACTCAATAGCTGGCTACAGATTCTATTCCTGGCTCATGGACTCCACCGAGAGCCCTGAACCAAACCCCACAGGATGCCTCACCTGCAGAACCTCCCATCTAGCTGGCAAGCTCCCTCAAACACTCAGGATTTAAAAAATTCAAGACTGGAATAATCCTATTGCTATGGGTTGAAATCTGTCTCCTCCAAAATTTATATGTTGAAGTCCAAAATCTCAGTACTTCAGAATGTGACCTATTTAACAACAGAGTCTTTACACTTGTAATTAGTTAAACTAATATCAACTAAGAGCTTATATTGATGTAGGGTGAGCATCTGTTCCAATATGACAGATGTATTAATAAAAAGGAATTTGGACACAGACACACATACAGAGAAAACACTATGTCAACATGAATCAAAGATTAAAATGATGTTTCTCCAATCCAAGAAACACCAAAGATGCCAGCAAAAGTCACCAGAAAGTAAAGGAAAGGCATTGAAATAATTCTTCCTCGCAGCCCTTAGAAGGAACCAATCCTGTTGACACTCTGATCTTGGAATTCTAAGCTTCAATATTAAGACAATACACATGAATTGGCTAAGCAACAACACAGGTTGAGGTACTTTGTTATGGGAACCCTAGCAAACTAATTTGATTGTAAACCTTACAGACATAAACAGCACATTCTCCCCAATTACAGCAGAATACGCATCCTTCTAAGTATCTGAGAAACAGTCTCCAGGATAGATCATATGTTAGCCAAAAATAATCCCGAATAGGTTTTAAAAGCTAGAAGTCAATAATAGAGAAAAAAATCATAAATACATTGAAATAAATTAAAAACAACACAGAGTAAAAGAAAACAAAGTTCACAATCATGCCAGTTAATGCAAAAAAATATTTTAACATTCTTATATAATAAAAACAAATAAAATTTTGAAAACTAGGAAGAGAGGAAAATGCCTTGGCATGATTAAACACATTTTTGAAAAACTCACCACAATATTGTGAATTGTGAAATGTGAATTGCACAACATTGTGAATGCATAAAATGATACTGACTATTCAGTTAGAAATGGTTGCATTTATGTTATATAAATTTTACTACAATTAAAAAAAGATGAAATAAAATTACAGTGTTTCATTTATGTATATTCTGAAATTTGTGAGGGTTGTAAGAGTTACAGAAGTGGAGTATCAACCAAAACATTCATAGTATAGATGACTCATGATGAAATACAGACTTCTGAAAAGATACCTCTTTATTTGTACCATTTTCAAGAATGTACATATTTCCTGATAGCCTGTATTTGATCTCTTCATTTTCATAAATGTACTTTCTGAGTAAGAGTTCTTTAGAGCATTCATTCCCATATATTTGTACATTTTTTTGCTATGCTCCATTTATCACCTATGATAATACATTAAAGTCACACTTCCTCTTACTTGATATATATGAATTGCACAAATTTCTGTATTTGATAATCAGATGCTGAATATATTGGGCAGAAAAATCTTTGTTCTTAATACATCATATTAATTGCACAGATTTAGGCATTTACTATAGGTAACAATGCGTATGTCCATATTAGCAATGAATGATGAGACGCTATATGCTTCTGGGGGGGGTAAATCTATTCAAATAGTTATTCTACAAGGACAGTGTGAAAATAAATAAGAGAGACCTCATTTAAACTGGGATCCGGAAGCTGTGAAGTGGGACATACCACACACATACCTCTCATTGCAGCCTGCATAACCAGCAGGGAGAAAGAAGAATTATGTTGACAAAGAAGGACATTCTTCACCAAGGAATTTAAACTCTTGCTTTCTTTAAAAAAAAAGAAGGAAGATCCCTCTCAGCCCCAGCAGGAACACACTACCACTTGTGGCCAATAAGAAACCATCATAACCTCAAACTCTTGTCCTCCAATGAACTTCTGCTCAAAACAAGCCTCTCCCATTTCCTCCTGAAAACTAATAAGTGCTGACCACTCCTTTGTCTCTTTAAACTTGCCCATAATTTGCTACAGTTTACTGGTTTTGAATTGCAGTTCTCTGCTATTCCCAAATAAACTCATTTGCTGGCAAAATAACTAGTTATTTACTTTTGAGATTTCAAGCGTCACCATAGATGGGAATCCCCCAACCTTTCTTATTTGTTTTACTTGTTTTTCTCTTTTTTTCTAATGACTCTGTTTCCATGTTATAAATGTTATGTTCTTATCCTAATGGACTATAGCAAACTGGGAAGAAAATGAGAAGATATCTGAATGATATAGTCTCAATGACACAAAAATTGTGAAAATTTTCTCCCCTTACTGAGAGACAAGTTGCTTCCATGATGATGGTGGTAATAATTTATCAGTAAAAGTATTCCAAAACTCTGTGATTCAACATGGTTATTGCCTTCTCTATGCTTTTTGGAATGCCATATTTGAGAGTAGCATCTCAGTTAATTACTATATAAACATATTTTTTTTCTTTTGAGGTAGGTATAAGGTGATAAATAATAATAATAATAATAATAATAATAATAATAATAATAATAATGTAGGTACACAAAATAAGTTGGAAATACCTTTCATTTTATATAAATTTATATGTGGTGTACATCATGGATCATGTAAGAAAATATATTCTTTTCTTATGGGAGAATTTGGCAAATTATATGCACAGTGCACTCCTTAAATATTTGTATGGATTACTTTAATAATATATTTTATCTATAAATTACTTAGAAAATTATAATAAACACTGAAATGCAGATTATAACTTATCCAAAAAAGGGGAACTAGAATAAAAACCACAACTACACTTCATAAATTTAAGTAGATATGGGAAACTGAATTGCATTTTTCTCTTTATATGTACGTGTTTAAAGTTTCAGATGATATCTTAGTAATAAATGTTATGAAACGTTAAATAATTATTGAATTAAAATGTTCATTTCTGCACACTCAACAAATTCAGTAAACAAAAGACACATTTTGAGTATGACAATATATGTAAAGTGCACATGACCTGAAGTCATTGATTGGTTTCACATGATTGAACATTTCGCCCAGCTAGTAATTTTTTTATGCCACCTGAATTTTACATATGAAGTTTAAAAGAGAATGTCATTGAACAAACCATATCCCTCCAATCGCAACATCATCAGAGTAACACATTCAAGAATAAATCTAATGTGCTATGTGAACAAATCACACGAGGAAGCACACATATCTCATGTGCAAACATACACATCTCTATGTCTAGCACCATCACCATCCTCCCAGTGGCTGTGTTTCCTTCCTCCTGCTCAAAATTGGCCAGTTGCCCCCTTTCCTAACCTCCTCTGTGTCCCATTTCTGTTAGCTGTTTTCTGCTCTTAATATGTATTTGTTCCATCTTCACTGACTGCTCCCCTAAGGCCTATAATGTGATCAAAACTTAATCTAACTAATGACCTAACAAAATAGATGCAAACGCAAAACAATAAAATGCTGACATCAGCTGTGTATCTTCACCTCATATTCAATTCTCGACCCATCAGAATTTAGGAACCATTTTTTTTTTATGTGGCCATTGTATTTTCTTATGAAGGTTAGAATCATATGTAAAATAGCATACATGAAATTAAAAAATTCTGAAGCAAATCTATTTTATGATTCATCTGTCTACGTACCCACATACATATAGTGACAGAGACTTTAGCTTTTACTGGGTTGTCAGGAAAAGAACAAAGAGAAAGGTGTCTCTTTAAAAAATTAAAGGACTGAGGAGATACTACTGTTGGTAAGAATGCTAATGTTCGATCCTTTTCATATTGTCTATGTAAAAAATATTTACTCAATCTATCATAATCCACTACTTATGTAAAGTACAACAAAAGACAATAAGAAAAAATAAAATGAAAGACATATAGAATAAAAACTTGTATTATTGTCAATATACAAAATTATTTTGATTTTTTGTCAAAGCGTATGAATTCTTACTCTCAATTTTTGTACTTATATCTTAAATTATGACTAAACAGTCCTCACAACAGCATGAGTCCAAGAACCCTTGCTCTATAATAGCACAGTACACTTTTTTTTCTCACATGTACATGTGAGAATGTGTGGGTATTGGGGAAAAGTATTGATGTCTAAGTTTAATGAGTTGGAGACATTAACATCCCACTTTCAATAATGTATATAACAACTAGATAGAAGACCAAAAAGAAATAAAACAAAGACAATTAAACCAATTAAACCAATCAAATATTTATACGACATGGTACCCCAAGAGTACACATTCTTCTTAAATGCACATGGGATATTCTTCAGGAGAGGTTACACCAGATATTGGGCTATAAATGTCTCAATATATTTTTTAAAGAGTTAAAAACATACTAAGTATATTTTTTGACCACAACTGAATAAAATTAAAAACAATCATTTAAAAATATTTTGAAAAATCAGAAATATGTAAAATTAAGCATATTTATAAATTATCAATGAGTTAAAAAAATCTAAAAGAAAATCATAAAATACTTTGAGATAAATAAAAATGAAACGAGAACATACCAAAATGTAGGATTCGCCTAAAGCGATGTTTGGATGACAGAGCTACACAATCTTGAAAAAAAGAAAAAGGATCTCACTTTGCTTTCACTTTATCCTGTGGGATAAAATCTAGATAATGTATGTAGGATGGTTTATTTTACCATTCTCTCAACTTTTATGTTTGAAGATGTTAATAATATGTCTAAAATTGACAAATCCTATGGTATTTAAGATTGTTAAAGCATGTTAAAATCTTGAATTATATATTTTTAATAATTGAAATATATTTGCTGTTTTAAGGCTCTTTTGTGTCTGTCTCTATCAAATACATGAACAAATATTGTCAAAAACAATAGTTAAAACAAGTGCAACCCTGATTTTGACCTTCCTCATTCATGAAACACATAAACAGTGTCTCTTGGAGAGAGACAACTTTTAAAACAGATATTCAGTTTTGGGTCTGTGACTTTCATAACTTGTTCTTTACATCAGCAACATTATTCTTTGTTTCATAATAGTTTATATATAGCCTTAGGATTTTACTATTGTTTGATTACAATTTACTTTTAAATGCACGGTGGTCCTAGATTTAACACTTCAATTCTATGCCTCCGTTCTTACATCTGTGCACTTGTTCCTGATAGGAGCATTCTGAAGATACAAATGCAAATTAAGAGCTAATGACAGTTATTACTGCCTTATAAATATCATTCCCCCATGTTTAGCTAGTTCTCAAAGAATGCCTCCATTTCTGAAACTAGCTTTAAAACAAATATATAAAGAATAAGTTAAACGTTCCTTTCATCTTGGGCAATGGCTTTTATTAAAATACAGTAGATTTTTTTAAGTATTGAAGTTCTGATTGCTTGAAAATGTCTTTATCATTAAAATAGATGTTCAGATACTAGCATAAAAGTATATGTATGATATTCTCTTCAAGAATGTCAAGCAATCAAAAGGAATGATTGCTTCTCTCAAGTGCTGCAAAAAGCCTTTAACCTCTTTCTTTTTGTATCTTTCTCTTGAACTGTAGTTTATTCTTCTATCTGTTAATAGTTTTTCTTCAAATGACATCAAATAAACCTTTTCTACATCATCACAATACCTAGATTCTTCACTCTTGGAACACAAAAAAATCTATAAACTTTGCCCTTTTTTATCTCTAGATTGTCTGTCAATGTAAAACATTTGGTCTCCACTATGTTAAAGAGACTCTCATAAGTCAACAGATTATATGCAGAACATTTTGCAAGATTCTAATATAGTATGAAAAAGAGAACCGAGGCATTTAACCTGGGCAAAATAAAAGAAGAAAATATCAGTTACCAACACTCTTGGAAAGTTTTTAAAAAATTTAATATGATCAAATATTTTCGGCATTGGCATATATATTTTAAAAAAATTTATCAATTTATTTAGTACTTGCTTTCAATATAATGTTTTTAATAACTCTGATATCATTACCAATAGTGAGATGAGGTTTATTATTATTATTATTATGAGGTAATCTAAGCCAAGAAGTCATCAATCCCTGTTATATTCAAACAGAGTAAAATGCTCAACATACACATGTATGTTGTATATAGATATAAATTTCTAAGAAAAATAGAGATTTTTTAGAGTAAAATAGTGAATTGAGTGACTGAGCAAAGTAGTCTGAATTAAAAATGGGAAAATGATCAGAAAATATTCCATTAAGATAGTCTAACTCTGAATTTGGTATATAGTTAGGCGATATTAAGAGTAATACATCAAAATGATCCTATATATCAAAAGAAAGACCTATTATTAAAAAGACACTATGTAACTGTAGTGACTTATTTTTCACCTAACATAAAAGTCATATTTATGCCAGTTGATATGGAGATTTCCCTATGACAGACACTGAGCACACTAAAGATGTCAAAATTCTTTGATACCTCTCCCATCATGTGATGTGTTCCCTCTCTCCTCCCCTTCACTCTGAGTGAGCTCTGTAACTGCTGTGTCCAATAGAATATGGCAGAATGAACACTGTGCTATTTGCACTGGATCTACAAACCTGACAGCTTCCACTTTCTGGGTCCTGAAAGACTCACTCCTGAAACTCACAGTTCTTGTGTGAGAGGGTCAGGTACCTGCTAGAAAGACCATGTAGAGAAATACTGAGACTGCATGGAAAGAGAGATGCACCCAGCTCTCCAGGCCACTCTGCCAAGATGCTAGTCCTATAAATTAAGGCATCTTGGATCTTTTACAAGTTAGGCCACCAGCAGAATATCACACACCAGACATAGTCAAAAACATATAGAGCAGAAGAATTCGCTAGTAGTCTGATCTACTTTAGAAACCTTGCATGTAAATTCAGGACATGAATTAATATGAATTTTGAAAACCTAATATGCTTCTTAGCCAGAAATCAGCTGCAAGGTCACGTCTTGCTCCAAAGGTGGCCAAGATCTTTAGTTTGGCTTCCAGAAAAGGTTAAAATTCAAACAAAAAATCATATGGGGGCAAAAGTGGCAATTTTGGCCACAGTACAGTAGATATATATCCCGATTAGAAACATGATGTTTACATATGACAAAATTAATCACAATTCGTTAACTTTACTCATGCAATTATTATAAATTTACTGTACATCATTCATTTAAACTATACTGTTCACATTTTAATGTTTTTTTTTCATAGTTATTTTTGGTGTCAGCTCTTCTGATTTGTGTTTCCTTGTGTTTTCAGTTTCATGTCACCACAGCAACCTATATTCTTTCACCATTAAATATGATGACAGTAAGTTTGTATTGTCTTTTATTAGGTTAAAGAAATGCCCTTCTATTTCTAATTTGCTTAGAATAATTATCAGGTATAAATATTAATTTCGCCAAATGCTTTTACAGATAAATTCATATATATGTATATATATGAATATGTGTGTATATATATATATATATATATATTTTAATATAACTTAACTAGTTAATTTGTAAATGCGGGAACAACCTTGTATTCATAAAATTAACCTCACTAAAGGAGTCAAATTTTTTTTTTTACTGTTGAATACAACTTGCTAAGTTTTTATTAAGAATTTTAGTATATTTAAAAATAATATTTACTTTTGGTTTTATTTTCTTATAATTTCTGTAATTGGGTTTTGGTATCAGGATAATATTGTCGACAATGAATGAATTTTCACATATCTCTCTGATAGTTAATTTTGTGTGTGAACTTGATTGGCCTAAGGGATGCCCAGATAGCTGGTAAAATATTATATGTGGCTGTGTCTATGACAGTGTTTTTTATAAGGATTAACTTTTGATTCAGGAGACTGAGTAAAGAGATTCATTCACATGTGGAATGGCACCTCTCTTGGAAGACTGAGTGGAACAAAAATGTGAAAAAAAAAAGAGGCAAATTATTTCCCTCTTCCTGAGCGGGACGTCCTTCTTCCCTTTCTTCTGGACAACGTGCTCCAGGACTTCGAGCTTCTGGGTCTGGGATTCAGACCAGCGGTCCCCTGGTTCTTAGGTCTTAATCCTCAGACTGAATTATACCACTATTTTTCCTAGAGCTCAGGCTTACAGCCTGCAGATCAGATTGTGGGGCTTATTTGCCTCCATGGCCATGTGAGCCAATTTCTATAATATTCTCTGCCTTTCTCCCATGATGTTCTCTTTCATTTTACCTAATCTCCAAATCAATTAATATCACAAACAACATACACATACTTCCAGGGGGCACAACAAATACCATGTTTCATTAAAGGTTAATTTAAACTAGAAAAGATAACAGAAAATAAAAATCATGGTTTTCCATGAAGAATATTTATCAGCAGAACATACTTTTATATCTACTTTATTATCCATTATAATATTTCTTTATGTGCTTTTATCAATATTATTCTTACATTCAACTAATAGTATAACCTTAAAATTAATCTTACAGTAGATATCTTGAATCTTTTCATTGTCATGATCACATTAATCATGAGTTTGCAAATTTATTCGTATTTACTTAGTGAAAAATTTATTTCAAATGCAATTTTTACTTTAATAACATTACTGTTTATTTATTTGATGTCCAAAGGAACTAATATGATTGTTTGTTACTGTTTCATCAAAGCAAATTAATTGTTATTCCTAGGTCGTATCTTCCTAACCTTAAAAATTTAGCCAGTGATATTAAATTATAATGAAAGTAAGGATTACTGAAAATTGTCATATTTTTTTATCTTTAAAGTCAATTATCTCATTTCTGATTTTGCCCTTATTTATCACAACTAAAATATTTATAATAGCAAATAAGATTTGTTTTAAAAATAATGATAAAATTTGAGTATATACTCATAACTTATAGTTTAAGTGAGCTTAGACACTAAGCTGAGTTATACTACCTCAAAAATAACCATATTTTAATAACTGTTGTGGAAAGAAAGGAACACATAAAGAAGATGATGAGAGATACGTTTCCTGTTTATCATTTCAGTCCTTCCTGAAATAAATGTCTAAGCTATTAGAAAAGTATTTACAGAGGAGAGAGAAAAAAACCTCTTTCACCATTCCCATGTGTTTTAATGGTGATTTTAATTGTTCTTAAATCATACTCCTATGTGTGTATGTGTGTTCATATATTCATGTAGTATGAAGAAAATCTGTTTCTATGATGTGAAATGTGGAACTGGAAGAGAAGAAATACAGGTAGCTTTTATCATTTAAGATACTTTTAGTTGCAAGAATTAAAAGCAAATATAATATAGATCACGTAACTGAAAAACAGCATAAGGGCATCATTTTCAGTTCTGTGTTAATCTATTGTCTCAAAAATGTTATCAAAAACCATGTTTCTCTCTGCCTGTTATACCTGCTCTCAGAATGTTGGCATAACCCTAAAATGTTTTCTGTGACCACATGTTCTGAGGTCCAAATGGGAGCGATAAAGCCTCTTTTCCTCTTTCATCTAACATATGTTCTGAGTTTAATAAAGTTTGAATAAATTGTCCCCTATCTATTGCTGAACAAATTATCCTAAGATGTGTATGGCTAAAGAGAAATGTCGTCCTATATATTAATTTGCTTGATTTAGGCTAATTATGGCCCACCCTGAAAAAGTAAATAGAGTCACTCTCACCTAAATTGCTTGAGTATCCTAATAAAAGAAGAATAAATTAAATTCTGGGTATAGAACCATAATGATTGAGCACAGGTATATTGAGATTATTAGTCCCAAAATATATTACAAAAAATAAATATAGTAGAAACAAATTAGATGAAGGCATAATTATAGAGCCAAATGTTATTAAACCTAAAGATTTTTTTTTCAAATAACAACTAGTTATCCACTTGGGGGGGGAAAAATGAACATTGACCTTCACTTCATACCATGTAAAAATTAAGTTGATATAGTAAGTAGACTTAAATTAAAAATGTAGAATTAGAAGTCATTTAATAAAAACCATTAAAAAAAAACATATTTTCACTCCCTGAGAGTAGACAAAAAATCTAGATAGACCACCCTAGGAAATTATCACAAAGGGAAAACTAGATAAATTAGACTCCCTTGTAATTAACACATTCTCCTCAATAGGAGAGTAGGGTTCTGGTGCCTGCCATATCCACCCTTCAAGTGTCTCTTTTGTGAAGTTAATTTGTTATGCTCTTGTGTGGCAGAAGCCAGCCACTGGGCATGTTGTTTCTGGAGCCTCTTATGAGGGGCTCTGGTGCAAGCCCAGGTCAGCTGCTGCCTGTGGCTGATCAGAGGCCACGTGGCAGCAAATACCACTCCTGGAGTTCAGCCACCAAACTACAGATATCTGTTATCATCACAGCCATTCTTCATAGCCATTCAGCCTTAGGATCAATTCCACCTACCGATGTGCTAACAACAATTAAGGGTCAACTACAGCAGGAGGGGACACACCATTCATACAACGGACACGCTCAGCACTGTAATCACAAATATCCTGAAACTATCAATGTGTATATATGTAGTAAAATATGTCGTATATACATTAAATAGTTTCACTATTATCAGAGGAAAATGAGATTATGTGAGTCAATGTTTTTAGTTCCATTTTCACATTACTTTATACTTTTTGTAAGCTTTTATTATTAAATAAAATATATTAACTTATATTAAATTATATTAATATAAGCAATAGCAATATTTATTAATGTAAACATGCTTGCTCATACTTTCTTTCAGAACAAAGAAATCTAAATAAGCTTTATGGGAAGAAATTTTGCAGTGTGTATCAGAAATCTTAATAATGTTTATGTATTGATGACTAACATTTCTACATTTATTAATCTTTGTGTTAATTTAAGAAGAAAACAGGAATAATTTAGAGGTAACAGAATATTGTACTAAGTTAAATATATTATTTCATGTGCACAGAATAGAATCATTTTTGAAACACATTTAATGGTAATAGGATCAGTAGTTAATACTAAGTAGTATATAAAACAATAAAGCACATATTTTTAATACCCTACTGTTGAAAAAATATAAATGAGAAAAAATAGAAAATTTGGAGAAATATATCAATTTTTTCCCAATTTTTGGCTATTACAAATAATACTCTTATGAATGTAGTTATATGTGTCTTTTGATTCACATATATAAGAATCTCTTCTGGGTATATATTTAGTAGTGGGATACCAGTGTGATAGGGCAATCCTTTGATAAACTTTAGTAAACACTGTCAAAAAGTTTTCCAGCATGGTTGTGCCAGTTTGTGCTCCTACAGAAGGAGTGTAAAAATTCCTGTTGCTTGACAACCTTCTCAATACTTGATGTCAGCAACATTAATCTCAGAGTTATAAATTAACTGGTGGTCTCTTCCTCTTATCTTCATCTTTCATGTTTATACACTTTATAAGTGAGTCAAAATAAACATAAAAATAATACATTAAATATTATATATTACTATAGATCTTTTCCTGCACTTACATTTCTTAAGTCACACATGTAGAATTCTCATAAATCAGTTAAGTAAAAGGATGAGGATTAATTTAAAATATGTTGTGAAGATAAATTGTTCTGTAGATTTAAAATGACATGAAATAAACCACACTCTTTTATAAAAGGGACTTCCAGATGTGGCAGAGGGAAAGATGTGCTGAATGGGAGGCCTTTTACATCCCCAATGTGCCTGCATCTGTAATGATAACAGTCCTTCATTAATGAGAGGGTTCTTTTCCTTAATTGAAAATTTCTTGGCCTGCTGTTCAGCGTTTGTTTAGAAAAGTTTGGCAATGAACTATAATGTCACTTCTGTTTATTTCATAAGTGCTCTTGTAAATAATTGTATAAAATTCTGTTATTCACATTTCTTAAATAACAAATAGAGATTATCAGTTCTTGTGGCCAGAGCTCATTATCTTTAATCTCTAGTAGAAAATATCATAGAGGATTTTATTTGCTGTTCTCAAAAAGATATGTATTATGATGTGTGTATAAACAGAGTCATAATCTCCTCTTTCTGCCGCCCCCCCCCAATCATAAGAATCGCCTGAGCAATTAACATGTATAGTAATATACTATACTTGGAATATGTCTTCCCACTTTTCAGTTTGTTCTCTGGGATTTACATGTCCTTACTTAACATGATCCTTGTTTCTGTGATTATGCGAGAAATCATGCCTGATTAAGTTCAGACAATTTGCAAGGCAGGGGGTTTGTAACTGCGAGCATGCTCTGCAGATTTTGACTTAATTGTCATCTCTTTTGAAACTAGATTAGAGATGTTTTTTAAAAGGTGTGCTGCTCATCTGTTTGTTCATCACATTAATTTAAGTTGTTTCCTCTGCTGTTTGTTAAAATCCTACCACCATGAGAATTTGGTGAGGTCAGTTTTTTTTTTCCTGCCCCATCTTCCCTAAGGCATTAAATCACCTTGTTATACAGTAGCATGTATTGGGTAAACTCTCTAACTTTGTTCAGATATCCTGGATGATAAAAGTGCCAGAATAAGTTCATTTGTCCCTTGGGATAACTATGTATACTTTTCAAATTCATAAGGATGGACTTTCAGGCATTTAAAGCATAAATATATGTGAAAGATATTTCATATTTTTTCATATTCTCAGTATGAAATAGTATATTCCTCTTGACTCATGGTGCTGTAAATTCAAGTAACATCAGTTGAATCGTTTTTCCTCTCTAAATCAGGCAATAATAGGGAATTCATTTTCTGAGTGAAGGTATAATTCTCCACTTTCCACAGACATGGTGATAAATATGATATTTGTTTACCTGTATTATCAATTAAGCTTTTTATCTGTAACTTCTGTACTTGGAAGTTTGAGAATATGTGACATGATAACTGAGCATGAACTATTATTACATATGATTTATTCCAGTATTTATCATATCCTTTTATTATTTTAATAAGAATTTCTACATTTTCATCATAAGCACCATTTGGAATTTTAAAAACTAATCCAATTACCTACCTATCATTTATGAATTGCTACATGTAATTAAGACAAAGTCTTTTGTGTCAATCCATATGGAGATTTAAATTCATAGTATATTTTCAATTATTACTCTTATTAGTATCCTCTTGGAGTCACTTCTAATGAAGCCCTTTGAGCACTGCATATCATGACAATTCATTGTGCAAAATTTCTCTGCACAATGCATCTAAAAGTTATTTCCCAAACTAATTTAAGTGACCAATATTATAGTAAAAAGATGTTTATTTGTGGACTATATAAACGATTGAAAAAAATAGTAGTCCCAAACAAGAGATTGATTATAACCTATTCTTAAATGAGAATACTATAATAAAATTTTAAATGCATCATATAGTTATTTTTTGTTTAAAACATTATAATTGTGAATTAGAACACATATAAAAAGCCCCCAAAATGTGTGAACTCGGAAAATGTTTACAAACTGAATGCCAGTGAAACCGCTAGCAGGTCAAGAACTTGAACCTCGTGGCCTCTCATGTGCCTGTAACAGAATCACAGTCTGGTCCTGCATGTCCATGAGCATTAGAACACTATGTAGTACGCATTTGCCTGCATCTTGCCTCTTTCTCAGATGCACGTCTCTGACATTCATCCCGTTTTCCATGTGGTTGTAGACTGATTCTTTTGGCTGTAAAGTATGCCATCGAGTGAGCACATAAACATCATTTGTCCATCCTACGCTCGGTGGACTTCGGGTTGTTTGCTGGTTTTGTCTTTTATGAAAAGACTGCCATGACCTTTAGTACATGCCTACGGGGGACATCCATCCATGCTTGTGCTGTGCACACACCCAGGGATGGGTCCTGGGTGTTTACAGCTTCAATTGCTGCTGCCAACTGAGACTTCAAGCAGCATGGCCAATGTCCTCCACGTCAACACCAGCATTGCCAGTCTTACTTATTTTAGCCTGGTTGTTTTAAAACGACTAAAAATGCTTAGGTATTGTGTTTGCTAAAAAGCAAGGAGCATGCCACTTCCATTATATTTTTAATTTTTTTTAACATATGACTAGTTATTTACACACACAGTGTTTATTTTATGAGATTAATTGATTTAGAAATCCATGTTCACAGTGGACTATTTATTCTTAACATGAGAGAAAGTTTTATATTTTCCTGAAAGTAAAATACAAAGAAACAAACAAACGAACATAGTCATGTGTTCAAAATTCTCTAAAAGTTTTAAATGTGCAAAGCTGACAGGAGCCCAGACCAGGTAGTGCGATGAGGCTTTAATTAAGAAGATCACTTTTAAGGATCAAGTCACAGAGGGAATGTTTTTTCGAATCGCAGAGATAGCAAGAGATGGAAGATACTGAACACCCCTAACACTGACAGAACCACAGGAATAGACTGTGGACCAGGGCCCATGAACTGGGCTGCTCAGGGGAAGCTGAGCCAGTGAAGAGAGGCAGCCAGCAGTAGAGACACAGAGAGAAATGCCCTAGATTTGTCCTTTCTCCTGTACTCCAATCTTCTGCCAAAACTTCCCACCATCTAAACTTAGAGGAAACAAGTTAGCAAGGGATTTGACTCAAAATGCGGCTAGCAAATGTGTGGCGTGGAGGAGCCATTTAAGAATGGAAAGAGAAATGACTTAACAAACAGGTTCTACGTATAAGGTTAACCAGCATATATTTTCACCTTTCTACCCATGTTTTACAAAGCCAAAGTCTGTGCTTTCACCTAAGGTGAAGTAATTATCTTTTGCTCTAAAGAATATTATCTCACATTATCCTCTGTTGGGGAAATTAAAATTATAATTAAAAACAAAATCTCCTCCCAACCTAGAAAATCTCTCTACAAACATAGAAGAGAAAGAAAATTGTATTAATAAATATGCATTGAACCAGAAAGGGATGTGTATCACGGCAAATCTGCTAAGAGATTGCAAAGACAAGTAGTAAGCTCACCATTATGTATACACAACCACGCAGGTACAACCTGTTACATGTTCTCAAGAAAACACAAATAAGTAGTCTTCAAGGAAGAGGATTCGTCATGCATAGTTCATCCTAAAATCACTTTCAAATAGTAGTGGCCATCTCTGTTAGCTAACTGACTTCATCCAAAAGAAAATAAACTCATATCTATATGACAGAAGATAGTTTTGCAACTTGGAACAAGGCACCCACCTAACGCAGACTCCTACCCACACACTGAAACTGGGAGGTAGCGGCCCTATCTTCCTTGATGTTTATATTTCAAAGAGATAGTCCCCAGGTCCTTTAGAAATATGTCCTCGAGTCTTAAAGCTGGCAAGAGGATTGCTAAAATTTTAACAAGTTTCACATTCATTTCAAAGACACTGGGAATAAATTTACAATTACGACTTTTCTAAAGCAAATGTTCTAAATAAAAAGGAGGGGAAATACACTTCTTTTGCTTTTGACAATGAGAATTAAACACTTTATGTGGAATTCATGTTTGCCCTCGTACCCCCAAATAAGGGGAGATAACACTGCCCAGTCAGTCACTAGATCCTTTTTAAGTCTGGGGTCGTCATCTTTCCTTCCAGGTCTAAATGGAGCTGCTCAAGGTCTGATTAGCTATGGATTCATAAAGTTAACCCCCACAGATGCTCTTTGCCCAAAATACTAGAGGAAGAAAAAGAGAAAACAAATTGCACAGTGTGTGTAGACATATTTGTAACAAACTCTATCGTTGTCACTGTCCTCCTACAAGCAGATGTTCAAGAATCTATACTTTTTATTTACCAATAACACTACTCAGTTTTTTATTGAATATAACCTGAGCGCTATTGGAGTGTTATTAAAAATAGTTTCTTCCTGGGAAATTGTGTTCTCGAGAAATTTCATTTTGAATTCACAACTTTTGTTTAACAGAACAAGCAGGGCCATTCAAACATAAGGCCCCTCTTTGAATCACTCATTAAAAGGAATATTCTTCAGAACAACCAAACTATTTATACACATTTAGGCAGTATGGCACAGTGAACTATTTTTTTCCATAATATATGGTATTTTAATAGCAATGGCAATAATAATAATAGAGTTGTTTGATTTTTGTAAAACAATGCATTTGAGAATGGCAACACCATATAAAGGGCCTGTAATGAGTTCACCAAAATCTAAGCTTTCTAAGTATTTTTTACCAGGCATTATGTTAAAATAGGAAAATAATTATTTGTATTAGGATTATAGTTTTCCAACCCATATTTAAGATCTATAAATACCATTCAGTATCCTTACTTCATTCAGAGATCATCAAGTTACTCAATGCTTCACTATAAAACTTTCTATGTTTTTTTTCCCCAAAATTAAGAAAGCAAGTCTAAGATCTCCCTGTTATGATCACGTTTCTGAAACAGCTGCTATTCAAATTTCATCCGAATCTCTCTAAATAGTCTGAATTCCATATTTTTTTCTTTCTCACACTCTCATTTACCCATCACTGACAGAGCTCTGATTTCTGTCCCTTCTGTTGAAATTTCTAACGCTTTACTTTTTGCGAAATCCATTTGCGGTTATTTGGGTGTTGCTGCTACTTTGGACAACCCTGATCACTCTCCCGCTAGTATTGTTCCCCCGTTGCTTCCAGAGGACTGTGCTAGCTGTACCTATCAACCAGTGAAGAATGATGAAGTTCATCCACCAACAGGTTTTTTTTTTTTTTTCATTTGGGATGTAACAGAAAGCTTTAACTCTGCTCCCAGCCCACTCAAATGGTTAACTGCCCTTTGCAAACGCCTGGGTAATGCTGCATTCTGACCCACCTGGGCATCGCGGGGTCGGGCAGCCTGAGTTTTAATTCTGGCTCTTCCACTTACTAGCGTGTATTTAAGAAAATACTGTTTCCTTCCTTTCTTTGTAATAAAGGTAGATAATGGGGATGAAATAAAGATTACTTATTTAATCATAGAATATTTTCTAGCACAAAGTTGCTTCTGATTCATCAGGTTGTTGGGGGATTCAGTGATATGCTAAATCAAAGAAACTGAAGCAGGGCTTGGCATACAGCAAGCAGGATTTATAAATGCCATGTGGACATGGCTTTAAAGAATGAAATCTTTTGGAAAGGATATGCATTTTTGCTGTGGTAACAGGCTTTAGTGAGTGAGATTTTTGCTTTCAAATCCTAAACAGAAGTTTGTGGTGTAAATTACCACTGTGACAGCCAAAATGCTCATGTAAAAAAGTTTGATATTTAGAAACTGAGTGGAAAGATGGAAAGCAAACAAAATTGGTACCTGAATAAACTGATTATCAAAGAGGCTAATCCAAATTTAAATAACATGTATGCTATTTTGCTTTTATTTATTTTTTTCTTAAATTAAGAAGTTAATCCCCAGGTCCTTTTAAATCAGCAGCCCCCATGACTTCATGATTCTTACTAGATTATTGCTGACTGCATTTCACAGTTTACTATGCATTGGGCACCAGCACTTTTCCAACTCCAGCTGCAATGAAGATGTTAACATAATACCACACAATTAAAACAAAGTGAAAGACGACATAATAAGACTAAAGATGGGAAATCCCAGGAGGTGGAAGGGACCAACAGTTCATTGTGTGTGTGCGAGGGGAAATCACTCACACACACACACACACACACACACACACACACACACACACACACACACCACTGTAATTCTGTTTGATTCTATGATCTCTCATCTCTGGATGACAGGATAAAGCTCTCCTGCATCTACCTAGGAGACTTTTTTTTTTTTACCTCAATAAACCACCAAGCCTCATTCTGAGAAATAATGCTCTCGGGTACATTGACCACAGTGTAGCTATTAGCACTTGATTATGGGTTTTAGGAATGGTATTTAGAGCTTCAACATAATATTGATCACACTGTTTTATTTGTTCGTGTTTTGAAATATAAATTTGCCTGGGATTCTAGACAGGCATTTTAAATGTTCACATCTTTGGCACTCCATTGCTGTTTTCATATAGATTTTCTGTTTGGCAATTTTATGAGTTAATTTACTACACAATTAGTGAAACCGGTCCCTTAGCTCAAAGGGACTATAGGTTTATTGGAATTTTTTATCATGTAATTCAAATACCCAGCACTATATATACTTATTATTTGTTTAATTTTAGTTCTGAGAACAATGTTCATGTACATAATTCTGAATTTCTATCAATTGATATAAAAGTAAAAATAATCTACTTTATTGATAATAAAAATGTATTATTTTAAAACATTCATAACACTGGGTCCAATTTCTCTCATTTTCAGGCTTTCTTAATTGTACTAATGATTGAGATTAGAGAACACACCCTCTGATAATAAGAGTATAATTGGGACCAGATGAAAATTTTAAAATAGGAAACAGGATTATAAACATTTATTTTTAAAATGATATTTTGATGTGTAAAATTTTTTTAAACATCCAATTTTTCATATATTGGTTTATTAAATATTAAAATTGTTTTCTATATACCTCTTCACAGACATATCTTTAAATGTAATTAATTGTATATTTTCTTCTGATTTTTGAGAGTATATCTGCTGAAAGTGAAATTACACCTTAGAGATTTTCTCGTATTAGTTTAGAGATTAAATTCTTTTATCAATTTTTATAGGAGCACTACAGATTTTATAGGAACACTAGGGGAGTGTACTAAATAATACCTTCGTTTATTTAAAGATTGAATATTTCTGTTTACTATAATCCAGCCTAGTGACTAAAATAGAACACTCTTCTGCAGGATGTTCACTGTCATCCAACAAACCTCATATTTGCAAATTTAAGTTATATATTAGCAATTTAAGTTGCATTGATCTGTGCAGAGATGACCTGCAGTACAATTTAGTGCAAAGGTACTAAATAAAATAATGCTGTTTTTCTTTTTTGCCTTATTCTCAGGTTTTAGAAAATAATTTTGTAATTAAATAAGTAAAAGTCTTCTCTTTGTCATTATTTGCCACATTTTCTCCTTTCTGTATTATTTGGGCTTTCTCTATTTAGGTCAAACTATTTTATGATGCACTCTTTATAAGACAAATATATTTTACCAAGATAAATAGAGTCTGAATACAGTTTTCATAAACCAAAAGTAACTGAAAGATGATACTTAATCATATGTCTTCTTCCCTACCGATTTTATGATCTATTTTTGTTTACTAGCATGGTTTCCCTTTTATTCAATATCATGGGAACTAAAATGAAAAGAAGCATATTTAAAGCATATTTTAAAAATAAACTGTAGAGAAAAAAACAGATAATCTCATCCTTCATCCTTTATTACACTACTCATTTTATATTAATAACCTACTTAGTGTAGGGTAGAGGGTCCATATGTATGAAAATGCAAAATCAAATGGCATTACTGTTGTTTTAAAGAAGTGTAACTTTTGAAAAAAACTAAAATTATAATATGTATTATTATTTTTTAAATATAGTGAACCATTAAAGTGGGAAGGAGAAAGGAAATCATTTTGACTTTCTTGCTACATAAGAAAGTACAAGATGCTCTTGGTGACCATTGGTGTTCATGTACCATCGTCCTCCTCAACCTAGGATAACCAGTCACCAATGAACTCTTAAAATAGTCCACTTTAAGCAATGTTATTTGCTAATCAATTTGCTAACATTACTATTATTTTGGTGCTATTTTAACTAATTTTCTATTTATCCACTTTGCATAAAAGGTGTTTAGAAAATATGTCTTACTTGTGAATGATGTCTGGTAAAACCAAACTTAAGAGTAAACTTAATCAGATTCACAGATGGTAAAATATAACTGATGATATGTCAATATAAACCGGAAGTAACTGTTTCTAAAAGCTGTGTCAGCACCAGGAACAAAATAACAGCATTATTAAGCACTGTGCTTACGTGCTTTGAAGAAGGATGCAGTTAATTTTTAATTTCAGTTCAGATGTCTTAGACACAGGGAACTCTTTGGTTTATTTGCACAGTTTTTTCTTAAAAAGATCAGTATTTTATTTTATGCCTGCTAGAATAAAAGGAAATACATTTTTTTTTCATGCTGATAATATGTAAGCTATTCTTAAAAAACTATATGGGGCACTATCACCTGAGTGAGGGAGAAGAAAGAGTACATAACCTTTTATTTAAATGATTTAGTGTCTGCTATAAAGAAATAACTTTGATTTTTGTGATTCTGTGTGCCAGTGGTCACCCTTCATTTGTATATGACAAGATATGTGCAAGTTTTGAAAAAGTACTATTGGATGAAAAATGATCACACAAATTCTTTAAAAAAATATATCAAAACAATTTTTAAAGTTTTATGTGCAATAAACTTCAACATTTATTATGAAGAAAGACATGGAACTTTATACTTGGAAATGTAATTAATCAGATTAGAAAAACCACAGCAAGCTGCAAATTACAAAATAACTAGAACACCAATCCTTTCTAAAAAAAGAATAGATATTATTTTAGTGGAATAAATTAGTTACTGACACGTTTAATTTTAAGCATATTAGGCTCTATCTTGATTAATTGCTAAGAAAAATCCTAAGTAATCCTTCTAAATCAAAATAATTTATAATTTACTTCTCAGGATTTGTTATTCCTGTGTCAATTTAAATTAACAACAATAATGATAATTATAACAATGAAAATAATGGATATTATTTTAGCTCTTTATTATGCAAAAACAATATTTAAAACTTTATATGTGCTATTTTATTTAAGAATACATAAATAAGAAATCTAATTTATTGATCCCCAAAATACAAGTAAGAAAATGGAAACATAGGGCTACATGAATAATTTTCAAGGAAATACTGGGGAAAAAAACTGATTCAAATACAAATCTGTCTGATTAAAGTCGACGTTTTTAAAAACATCATGTTTCCAATAACTTAGTCAAAAATATGTGCTGCTAGTATTTGCCTATTAAATAAAATTCTCTAAAAGTCGTGCCTTTCACTATATTTCTTTAAATGTGTTCTTTTCTTGCTATGGAGCATAATGACATCATGTATATTTTATCCCTTCATGCAGTTGAGACAGAAATCAAAATCTCATCTTCAGTTTATACTGTAACATACATACACCATACACAAAAATAGTAATAAACACTCAAATTTAACAATTTCCTCATATACCCTTTTAATCATCATGGAAGACTAAATTAAATTGGTTATTGGACTGTTGAGAAGAAACATTTTGGCTTCACATATAACTCTTGACTTCCTGGAGATTATATTACATTGATTACTGGTGTTCTAAGAGAGGTTGATCTTTAGTAAAATTTTAGTAAAATTCAAAATTTGAGAGATAAAGGCACTAAAGATTTGTTCCCATCACAACTCAGGAAATCAGGAGAAGAACAAATTAAGCCCAAAATAAACAGAAGGAAGAATTAATGAAGCTTAAAGCAGAAGTAGACTAAAAAGACAATAGAAGAAAATTAATAAAGATATTTTTTTGAAAAGAGCAACAAAATTGATAAACCTTTAGCTAGAGTAATGAGAGAGAGAGAAAGAGAGAAAGAGAGAGAGAGAGAGAGAGAAAACTTTATTATTATAAACAAAGAAAGATACATTACAATTGGCATCACAGAAATATAAAAATCATAGGGGTTACTATGAACAATTATATGCAAACAAATGGGGTATTATAAAAAATAAAACGGTTAAATTACTAGGAAAATACAATCTACCAATACTGATTCAGGAAGAAATGGGAAACCTGAATAGACCAAGAACGATTAAGAACATGGAAGCAGTAATCAAACTTCTCCCAGTGAAGAAAAGTCTAGGACCCGATAGTTTCACTGGTGAAACTCAATAGATTTAAAACAGCAATGATGTAGAGGAAACATTCCCAAATTTATTTTATAAGGCCAGCATTACTCTGATATCAAAGTCAGATAAAGACACTACAAAAAAGAAAAATGAGGGCCAATATCCCTGATTTATATAGGTATAAAAGTTCTCAAAGCACTTCTAGAAAACCAAAAGCAAAATTTCATTAAAAGGATACTACACCATGGCCAAAGAAATTTACCTCTTAAATTTGAGAATGGTTCAACATATGTAAATCAATAAATGTGATATACCACATTAATCGAATGAAAGATAAAAATCATACGATCTTGTCAATCAATGAAGAAGATGATAAAATTCAATACTCTTTCATGATAAAAGCTCTCAACAAATTTGATATAAAAGGAACATACTGAAACATGATGGGGACAATATACCACATACTCAAGGGTAAAAAGTTGAAAATTGTTTTCTTTACATTCAGGAACAAAGCAAAGATGACCAGTCTTGGCACTGTAGTTGATGTATTCCTAGAAGTCATAGACTGAATAGCCAGACAAAAAATTTAAAGGTAGAAATTAGAAAGAACGAAGAAAAATTCTTTTTTGCAGATGAAATGCTTTTACATATAGAAAATTCTAAAGACTCCACCAAAAACTGTTTTTAGCTCATCAATGAATTCAGTAAAATTGCAACATAAATATTCATATACAAAAAATCACTTGCATTTCCATGCAGTGACAACAAAAATTCTTAAAAAGAATTCAATCTCATTTGTAATAACATCAAAAGAGTATAAAATACTTAAGAATACATTTACCAAGGAAATGAAAGACTTACAAACTGAAAGCAATAAGCCATAAATGAAAAAAATTGAAGACATGATAAATGACAAAATATTCTATGTTTGCAGATTATAAGAATTCATTTTGATAAAATGTCTGTATTGCCCAGGGACATCTATAGATTCAATACAATTCCCATAAAAATTTGAATGACATTTTTCACAGAAAAGAAATTCTAAAATTTATGTAAACTACAAAAGACTTAAAATAGACATAGTAAGCTTGAGAAAAAAAGAAAAAAGCCGGAGGCATCATATTTCTTGATTTCAAACTATACTACGAATCTGTAGTAATCAAAGCAGTGTGGTACTGGTGTAAAAACAAACAGACCACTGGAACAGAATCATAGAACATATAGTTTGAATATTTGACAAGATAGTCAAAAATTCCCAATGGTGAAAAAGTAAATGGTGCTGGGAAAACTTGATATTCATGTACAAATAAATTAACTTAACACCTCTATCTTACATCACTCACAAAAATTAACTTAAAGTGAATAAAAGACTTAATTCTACGACCTGAAACCACAAAACCAGTAGAAAAAAAAGAAAAAAAATAGGAAAATGCCCCTTAACAATATTGTTTTGAATGTGACATCAAAAGCATAAGCAACAAAACCAAAAATGCATAAAAAGGTATATAGCAAACTAAAAATTTTCTTCACAGAAAAAATAACAATCAAGAGAATAAAAATGTAACCTAAAACGGCAGGAAGTATTTGCAAACTACATATCTATACGGGATTAATATCTAAAATATATAAGCCATTTTTCAAAGAAGGTATACAAATGGGTAACGGTTTCATAAAAAAAAAAAGCACAGCTTCACTAATAATCAGGGAAATTCAAATTGAAAACACAATGAAATATTACCTCCTACCTGTTAGAATGGCTATTATTAAAAGGCAACCAAGTGTTGAGAGAACATGGAGAAAAGTGGACTTTTGTGCACTGCTGGTAGAAAGGTAAATTGCTACAGCTTCTATGGAAAACATAATGGAGTTTTTTTCAAAAAAAATAAAAATAGAAGAAACATATAATACAGCAATTCTACTTCTTGATATTTCAGAAGGCAGTAAAATCACTTTATTGAGGATCATCTACACTCCCATGTTCATTGTGGCATTATTCACAATAGCCAAGACAGAAATATAAATGCTCATCAGTGGATGAATAGATTTAAAAATGTGAGATATAGACATATATATAATTTAGCCAAAAAAAAAAAAAAGAGGAAATTCTGCCATTTGTAACAGCTGGATAAACCTTGATTGACGGTATAATGCTAAATGAAATAAATCAGACGAAGACTGATATTTTTTATTATCTCACTTATATGTGGAATCTAATAAAAAGTCAAATGCATGAAAACAATAGAATGATGGTAGTCAATGGCTGAGGATGGGGAGAGGAGAATATTGGTCTCTAAGGGTAGAAACTTCTGTCTGTAATATAAATACGTTCTGGGGATCTAATACTCAGATGATGATGATAATGAACAATACTGCATTGTGTACTTGAGAATTGATCCTAAATGTTCTCACCCCCTCCTCTGCAAAAAACAAAAAACAAAAAACAAAAAAAACTTAATTATATGAGATGATGAAATTTGTTAACTAATCTGATCCTGGTAATTAATTCATAATATATGCCTATGTCAAAACATTGTGTTGTACATCTTAAACTTACACTATATTATATGACAATTATATCTCAAAAGTAAAAAAAATGAATTATCTAAAATCAAGATATGTTGAGAATATCAGTCACTGAAATTTTCCTTTAATTCTTTTGTTTTCAAATGTACTACTTGTACTTCTGTTAACACCATTTCTCCAGTTTAGAGCCATATTTGTGACACTTTAATACAATTCGCTCTTACAGACATACTCAGGGCCAGACCTGATGCTAGTCATTTATCGACACTGTTTAGAAGATAACACTATCAAGGACAGTTGATCTTTTTTTTTGGGGGGGGGTGTAGTTTTTGATGGTTTAGTCAATGTGTCTAAAATCTAAGTTCAATTTTTTAAAAATTATATTATTTTCCATATTTAATTATGGAGTTTTAATTTGTATCAATTTCCTTTCTTTTCACCTCCAACACTTAATCTGTATATAGTTATACCTTTCCTTATTTCAAAAGTCCAGGAGCTGATGTCAATACTCTACTTTCTAATTCTAACATTTTAACACACACACACACACACACACACACACACACACACACACACACAGTGCATATATTTTGTGATACTTAGATCATCACTTATTATATTTAAAACATTTGTTACCTTTGATCATAGGTACCATTATTAATCTGTACTAAATGAACATATTGACATGTCAGACCATAACGAATCCTTAGATTACCAGCTGATTTACAGAAACTCCATTCATCTCCAATTATTCCATGGATGTCCACTCTTCCTTATCTCCCAGACTT
>PVKZ01005762.1:0-46690 GCA_004027375.1 Macroglossus sobrinus
CGCCACAGCCACCGCACTGCGGTGCGGGACGCTGCGTCCTTACAGTCAGCCTGGGTGACCCACTCGGGACCACCCCAGCCTAATTCATCACCCCGCCCGGCGCATTTAGAATGGGTGTTCCGGAAGTGCAGAGAGTACAGTCTGACGCAGACGGGACTAATGACGCCAGCTCCTCGGAAATAAAGAAGAGAAAAGAAGCAGAAAGGACATTCCTGCCGGGAAATGTCCCAACTGCTCACGACGCGCAGAAGGCCAGTGGCTCGGCTGACGACCTGCTTGCTGTCCTGTTCACTCAGGCCCAACGGTCCCCGCCGTACGCGTCCCCGACATGCACAGGCATCTCGGCAGGGTGGCTCTGAGCGTCTTCACAGAGCTGGCTCAGGCACTCTGCCTGGGCTGCGTAAAGAGCTCATGCAGGAAAATGTCACTGGGGTCACATTTTTCCCTTTGAAATTTGTTTTTTTCTCGGTGTGCTAACTTTCCATGTAGACACACAAATTAATTATTTTCTGGCCAGAAATCCCAGTTCTACCCCTCTTCTTGTGATTCGGCAAGGAACACAGAGGCCAGGGCGTCAGGGGCACGTAGGACCCCACGGACGAGGCCCCCGGAGGGCAGACAGCGCCGAGGCCTTCTCCCCGGCTCTGCGTCTCCTCTACATCTCTCTCTCCCCCCTCCCCCGCTCTGCAGGTGCGACATGTCACTGCTGTGGATGTATCACTGCGAAATGACCCTCACTGTTTAGTCTCAGGTCCATCGCTCGATGACCACGAAGCCTGACGTTACGTGTGAACCTGACCCCTTCTGTCCTTCGTGGGACCATCTGGGTGACCTTCGAACCTTCGAGCTGAAGGAAATAACGGAGGACCGTTGTGATATGCCGGTTGCTAGGTTACGGAGCAGTTCCCCGAGACAGAACTACAGGTCTAACGTTCTGAGGAGGGATGTCAGAAATATCGTACCGTAAAATAAAATCTGAACCCCAAAAGCCAGGGAAAAATAGGCTGAGAGGTGGGGGGTGAGGAAGAAGAAGGAGGAAAAAGAAGGTAGAAACTCTTCTAAATGAGTATTTCTCATAACTGGTACTCGGAGCCTCCCCAGGGTGGTTAACAGTCGGGAATAATATCGTCTCCCCCAAACCCCCCAATCTGTGACCGGTCTCAGCTGTTCATCTCTACCCATTAACTGAAGGATTTGGGTTTGACTCCACATCTGCTCTTTCTTCCGGCCCCTAACTAGATTCTATTCTCAGTTGCTGTTTTTCTCAAGTCATCTTCCTTTTCACAGCAGCACCCAGAGATGCCTTTTACGTAATTCCCGAAATCGAAAGAAAAAAAGAAGAAAACGGGCATTAAGTGAGAGGCCTGTTTGTGGGGTGTAAACGCGTGAGGACCGTGAGGCGGAGGGCCGGTTCCCACCGGAAGGTTTGCTTTCTTCCCACCTGTAATTAGAGCTGGCTACAAGGAGCGGGGAGACGTGGGTGGGCAGCTCGCGGGAGCCCAGAAAATCCACGGGGACGTGGTGAGCCCGACAGGAAGAACATGCAGAGAATGTCGTGTGTCCCGCTCGACATTTTAATCAACCACTTGTAGGAGACGGAGATAAAGGACAATGTGTTTTTCTAGAGAAGACCATGCTTATCTTAAAGGAACATACACTACTAAATGCTCATTATTGCTCAAACAAAACAAAACAAAACAAAGCAGGCACCATGTAGAAAGACCGGGAAGTTGCTGGCTCCCAAGGCAGGAAGGAGTGAGCACACGGTCACCTTCACCAGGTGTCCGGTCCTGGGGACCAAAATCTTGGGCAGAACCCAAGCCAAGTCTGTGCCCCTCGAACACCCTAGGATAAGAAGTGACGGCGTTCAGTTCCTTAGCAACGGGAGGTCATGTTTTAGACTTAGCCTCGAAGTCCAGGTAGGCAGGCCCCTTGGGCACAGAGGCTGCGGGGGGCAATTTCAGCGATGCACACAGTGGGATCAGCACCAGGATGCACGGTGTGAGAGCATCATGGGGACATGTGCTAATGGAGTCTCTGTCCCTGGAGGTGTGTGCTAGGAGGACACCGGGAGCGTGAGGGTGATGGGCCGGCGGGGCTCCGGGAGGCCGGGGACTCGGAGGACTGATGGGAGGGAGCCCCTGGGCCGGCGGACTCCCGGGTCCCCGTGGCAGGTCAAGTCGCCTCAGTTTCCTCATTGACAGAAGGGGGGCAAGGCGCCCAACGCCCAAGGTCGCGTCTCCTTACTCCCCATGTGATACACAAAGAGGAGGCGCTGAAGGCTTTTGAGCAAGATCACCCCCATGAGGATGGGGTTGCTGAAGAGAGAGGAATCGGTCAGCAGCAGGGGCTGAGAGGAAAAGCAGCAGGTTACGGTCAGACAAGGCGACGAAGGGTCCCGGCCACACGCCCCTCACGTCCTCCGAAGGGCCTGGCGCCCACGGGTTCGGCTGCAGGTTCCGACCAGGAGCCATGGGCTCCGGGCACCTCAGCCTCCAAGGTAATAACCCAGTAAATGAGCCCAAGGTCCGAAAAGCTATGGAGGTTAAGTTCTGTGACAAAAAATATGTATGTGTGTGTGTGTACACTCTCACACTAACAGACTCAAACACTGACTCACACACTCACTCACTCACATACTCACACACACATATACATACAAACACACACTCACAAATACATATACAAACGCATATATTAACATACACACACTCACACACTCACTAACACTAACACACATGCTCACATATACACACACTCCCATTCACACACACTCAGACACTCAGATTCACACATTCTAACACACTCTCACACTCTCACGCACACTCACACACTCACACATTCACACAAATGCACAAAAATACACTCATACATACAAACACATACACTCACACATTCACATACTCACACTCACACACACAATCACACACAATCACACACACTCATACACTCATACTCACACATACACTCACTCAGACTCACACACTCTCACACACATACACATACTTGTGCACACACACACAATCACACACACTCACTCACACACTCACATACTCGCACACACACAAACAAACACTCATACACACATATACAAACATACCAACACACTCACACACATACACATACAAACATATACTAATACACTCTCACACACACACTCACACTCACACCCTCACACCCTCACACACATACACACACTCGTGCACACACACAATCACACACACACACACACACACACTCACACTCACACTCACACACTCTCACACATTTCCCCCCCTAAATAGCTTGCAGGAGAATAAACAGGGACAAACTCTGGGTGGGTGACATATAACGTCCAACAAAAGCCTTACACACGTCCCCCATCGGGTTCCATGACTCTCTCCTACGGGAACACGGGAGGCGGACACTTGAGCGAGGACACGCACGCGGCCTGGTCGACCACGACGGAAACTACACGCGAGCCCACGCGTCGCAGTTGTTTATCGCCTCTCGACCCAAAGCCTCCGCTTCGGCCCCGCCCCGTGACGGTGACGGGGCTGGACCCTGCGCACGTCCCCTTTCCATCGGAGGGCACGGAGCTGCCCCGGCCTGGTGATCGAAAGGCCGCCCTTCAAACCCACCGTCAAGATGGTGATTCAGGGTGGAAGCCCCTGGGGGGGGCTGTACCCCAGGCCCCACTCCCCGCCAGAGGCTCCCCCCCACCCCGCTGCCGGCCCTGCCGCCGGGCCACTGCTCGCTTCTGTCCCCCGGCGCAGGCCCTCGCCCTTCGCCCCGGAGGTGAGGACGCTGTGCAGCCTCTTCCAAAAGCCTGGGGAGCAGGGGAGGGCGGCGGTGCCCTCTCTGGGTCTTTAATTCTGAAACTGTCCCCTCGTCCTCTGAGACCACAGCTCACGCTGCTGCCTCTGCCACCTCGGGCCCCTCGGCGCTTTCCTTACCTGCAGTGAGCTAACTTCTGCTAGTTATTGTCTTTAAATTACATTTCCCTGTTTGAATAACGATAAGGTCACGACATATCTGACGGATAAAGCCAGTCTTCCAAATGTCCCCTGATATGAAGGCAGCTTTGAATAAATATGGTAAGGCAGGACAAAAATACATAATATAGGCATTAAAGTACTGAAACAAAAGAATGTTTCATGATATGAGAAAACATCAGACACCGTGAAGTGAAAAATGTCGGCCGCTAAACAGTATTGCAGATAAAGCCGTCACGGGAGGTTGGGGACATCAGGGGGACAACAGTAACGACATAGCGATAACTCTGTGTGGCGTCGCGTGGGTACTAGGCTCATCAGGGTGATCACTTCGCAAGGCTTATAAATGTCTAATCACTACGTCGTGTGCCCGGAGCTACTCTAACATCGAATGTCAACTGTAATTAAGAAATAAGAACACCCCCCAAAAATCCCCCCGGTATCATGGTATGAGTCCAAACTGATGAGATATAAGGTGAGAACACGCTGTGCCCAGGGAGTCGGCCGAGTGAATGATGAAGGCTCTTCACTTGCAGCTTGTTAAAAAAATTAAAAAACTGGAAAGAAGAAAGCGAGGGAAACGCCTGATCGTGTGGGTATCTGCCCAGCCCGGCCAAGGAGGGCTGCTCACATCTCCAGGGGAGAAAGTGACGGAAGGAACGAGCACCGGCTGGGGGGAACCGCATCAGACAGGCCTCCCCCCGCAGTCCCGCTTCTTCACCCGCCTGAGACGCAGACGTGACCGCCAGCCACTCTCACGTGCCAATTACATGACAGGTGCGAAGGTTTAAACCCGGGTGGTGATGGGCAAGTCGGAGCCTGTGGCCTCAGAAACCCACAGAGGGCTAGAGCGGAGGCTGCAGCCACAGGAAAGCAGCTCACGCTTAGCAAAGAAAAACAAAAGGCCAACAACAATGACAAAAAAAAAAAAAAACCCACAGCCTGAAAGGGCCATCTCAGGGGTGTAGGCAGGGGTCACAGAGGCTGCTGCTAACGGCAAAGGCAAAAGACCCGGGAGAGAGAACGAGATATAAACCCAGAGAACCCGGTGGGCCGGCAACGCCAGAGGAGGAGGCGTCCCCAAGCTCTCTGGCTGGCGTCGGAAACATGGTGTGTTGTCACACAGCATCCCCGACACAACCTGCTGTGGTGTGAGCGTCCCGGACGCCGGTGTCAGACGAACCTGACTCAAACCTTGGCTTCACACTGACCGCTTTGCCCCCTGGGCACTGGGCACAGGGCGCAGCGTCCGGCACGTAGCAGGTGCTCAGCGAACGTGCTCCTGACAACACCTCCGGGCCCCCCCTCGCTGCCACGTGAAGTCACACCTCGACCAGACGGTGCGATCGTGGGATGAGATGGGGTGAATAAAGCCTCTGCCGGGCACATGGCGAGGACTCACAACGCCACTCGTAAAGAAGAGGAGGCTTCTGCACTGGGCGCCGAAAATATGGAGAATCCGCCCGACGAAGAAGGGAGAAGAGACTCTCGGGCAGAGGAAATACAGACGGGGCTGCCCGTTCCCCTGCCTGAGACGCCATGGTGCAGGATTCTTGGTCCTTTCTTCTTGTCCACTTTGTCACGGATGCCTTGGTAGTCTGGGGAATCCTATACAGCAATTCTCTGAATAATGTTTTTAAATGTACAACATAAAATACATAAGCTTGCAAGCAAACCAACAGTGGTCCAAATATTTATTTAAATGTATCATATGCTACTCTATCAGTGCAAGCATCAGCTAACTTTCTCCAGAAAGAGTCAGATAGTAAATATTGAAGGCATGACAGGCCAGAAAGTCTCTGTTACCACCGTGATACATAATAAATGGGCATGGCTGTGTTCCAATAAATGTTATTTTATAAAAACAGGTGGCAGCTGGGTTTGGCCCACAGGTCATAGTTTGCTTTGCTGACCCCTGTGTTAATGCATGAAAAAGAACAAGATATATTACGAGGTCTAATAACTACCATAATTCCTAATTAGGCGCGATAATCATAAATGGCATTTGCGATAGCTATAATAATGGTAATAAAAGTAAATAGCTATGATTTCTAGTGGTGACATCAGCATAGATACTGCTTTTACTGTTGGGACTTGTTGTCTGCACTTGTGATGGAAGTAACACAGGGTTTATATTTTCACACAGGTGTCACTTTCTTCCTATACAAGTTCACGGGGCCTGAGGTTAAAACAGTAGCTTTCCGCTGTACTTAGAAGAAAATTCAATTTCTTAGCACAGTTAAAAAAAACCTAGCTTGATGTGGCCCCGGCTACCCTCCTGGGTCACACCTGACATACTTTCCACCGCGGCACGCCATCCTGCTTCCTTTGTCCCCTGTCACACCAAGCTCCCTGCGCTCAGGCCCTTCACATCGGCTGTTCCTCCTGCAAGGCTACGATCAGCCTGCTTGTTACGAGAAGTCTGGGCCAAAACGTCACCTCTTTAGAGAGACGTTCCCTGAGGCCTTATGGCAGTCTCGGCCGAGGCCCATAGATGGACACGCAGGGCCAGGTTGAGAGATGCTGACTGCCGCCCCAGGCAGGCACAGCCGCAGCAAGAAGACCCAGAACTCAACGTCACCGTTGGGTGATGCAGGTCCCGAGAGTAGAATTACTGCCGTGAGCCGGGGGTGCAAGTTCAGTGCTCGGGGCTCACACAGTTGAAGAGATGAGGGCCTTAAGCCTCCAATTCTTGAAACCCTGCCCACCCTCCCGCAGCCTGATTTCATTTATAGCCAGCTATTCGTAAACTTGAACCAGGCCAAGTCATCCTTCTGATCTGTGAACCTACATAGGACTGGCCTAGTGGCAATACCTACCACAGTCTGCCCCAGATCTCGGCCACACCACCACATTCACATCCTTCACAGCCCTTACCCCAGCCTGAAAGTGAACACCTGGTCTATTTTGTTACATTTCCTGCCTGTCTCCACAACCACGAGGACATACGCACGAGCAGAATGAGCATCTCCGTGTTTTGCTCATTCGCAGTGCCTAAAACACTGCCCGGTATACCAAATGCGTTCAGAAAATCCTTTCTGAGTGAATTGAGAAAATATTTTAATCATATCACGGCCTGGAGCAATAGCCAGAATCGCTCTGTAAACGAAAGCCAAGCGGCCGCATATGCCTTCAAAGACGTAAGTACGGTCCCTCCCTTCCTCCCACAATGCAAGTAAATCACAGATCATGTTTCCTTTCCTTCCCTATTCTGTAACCTTTATTTCATGCCTGCCATGGGGCACATGTATCATTAAGTATTCTTTCTTAAAAAAAAAAAAAAAAAAAGGACAGAGAGAAAGAGAGAGAACTGAAATAGATTTGCTCATGTTCCACTATGAATCCACGTGTCCACAAGGACGTCCAGAATGGACACGAACCACAGGCCAGCAGCCGGCTGCCCCAGCCCAGACGCTAAGGACCAGACAGCCCCAGACCGGACGTCTGCAGCGACTGAGCTCGAGGCTCTCAGGACTGACCAGAGCCACAGCCGGAAATCCTGGGCCCGTTCCAGCCCCAGGACGATGGGCCCTGTTATGCGGACAGGTCAGAGCCGGGCCCTGGAAAAGCAGAATCGGGACTCGGCGCTGGAAGCGAAGGTAACCAACAGTTTACACCAGAGAAAAGAATGGGCTTCGGCTTGGATCCCACCGAGGGTTCCTCCCTTCTGCCCCTTACTTCTCCTCCTTCTACGAGGAGCGAAACTGGAGTGTAAGTAGACTTTCCTAGAGGAGTTAGTAGGGATGATCGCTGTGAGAGGCGGGATTAAACAGTCGGAACCGTGAAAGTATGAAACATCTGTCTACACGCACACTGCACGCAAACATACAGGCCTCGTCCCCAGAAGTGGCTTTGTCGGAGGAACGGGCCTCACCGTCTCAGAACGAGTAAGGTCGCGAGCAACAGAAAGACCGGGCTCATCCGACCAGGATGGCGTTTTTCTTAAGAGCTGATCCAGAATTAACGGCCAGAGAAAGCGTTTCTCTTATAGACGTATTCTCTGTCATAAATGAGCCTCTACCTTGTAGATGGGACCAGGCTGGTTAAAACCACTTAGGAGAGCGGTGTGACAATTTCTAGTGAGACGTTGAAGATGGGCACACCCTCTGCCCCAACAGCTGTCCTAGAGACTTTCCAATGGGGTCACATGAGCAAATACAAGGATATTCGTTACAGTGCTATTCAGAATGCAGTTGGGCAAAAAACTGCTTATCAGTAGAAAAAACGAGCAAATCAACGGTGTTTTATTCGTGTCATGGTGTATGACACATAGCTATCTAAAGATATAACTTTGAATACAAAAATTAAATTGCAAAAGGTTACCTACAGTATGATACAAATAATTTAAATTCAAGACTCCAAACAAATCTCTATATGATTCATGAATAAGTACGCATATAGGAAACCTGCAAAACATTCAGGAGAATAATATCCACCAATTTCAGGCTAATATTTGCCTCTTGGGAGGGAGAAAGAGGAGGAGTGACAGGGAAAATGACAGAGTAGGGTACTCATTGGATATGCACTTTTTAAAAAAGATGATCTAGAGCAAGATGTCAAGATCTATTAACATCTAGATGATTGGGAAGATGGGCGTCCGCTATATCATTTTCTGTACTTTCTGATGTGTTTAAAATATTTCATGATTAAAGAGTTTCAAATTGCTATTCAAATGAATTCTGCTTTTGAAAAATACCAGTATCACTAGCACAAACCTCATCTGTCTGACTCAAAAGCAGTGGCTGGATTTCTTCCACCTCCGTATTACTTTGTAATGAGGTAACAATCAACAATAAACATACACTGAAAAACAACGCGCTGACTGTAAATTAGCCTTGCGCAATCCTGCTCTTCTTCTCCCTGCCAACAGCTACATTCTTGAAACAACCCAAAGGCGGTCTTTCTAAAAAGTGCCTATTAGTCAAGCCAGTGGTTTTCAAACAATGGAATTCTTTTGTTCTATAAAGGGGGAAAAAAAAAATCCCTCAACTGATGCCTCAGAGCCTAAAATAGACAACGAGACATTGTATTAATATTAGTTTTATGAGCTCAAGTTTGTGACTGTGTAGTTTGTTAAAGTAATCAGTGGGAAATAATGAGGTTTCCTTGCTAACATAAAACTTCGGTATCTGGTGTGATGGATGAGCATCACAGGACTATAACAAGCTTCCACGTTCGGTTTGTGTCTGTGCTGTGGTGTCTCAACGTGGAGGAAATCTGGATGCACTCACGCAGTGTGCTCGCTCGCTTTCTGTCGCTGCGTAACAAGTGCTCACCATCTGAGGAGCGCAAACAAGACGATGCATGACGTCACGGTTTCTACGGGTCAGGAGTCCAGCACGTTGTAGCTGGGGCCTCTGCTCCCGGCCTCCCAGGGCTGAAATCAAGGTGCCAGTTGACGGCAATCTTAGGCAGAGACCTCTTCCACGTTCATCCCGGTTTTTGGCGTGTTCATTTCCTTAGGGTCGCATAACCAAGACTGTTCTCTCCTCCACTTCTTAGCAGGCTGTTGACCAGGGTCCACACTCGGTTCTGAAGAGGTGGCTCTCAGGTCCTCATCCCGCACGCTTATCCACAACACAGCAATCTGCTCCTTGTCAAGGCTAACAGGAGAGCATCTCTTTAACGCTTCACCTTCTTTTAAAAGGGCCCCCTGATTGAGTCAGGCCCCCTAGGACAATCTCCTCTTTGATGAAGTCAAAGTCACGTGACTAAGAACGTTGCCTGCATTCGCAAATCCCTCTGACATTCAGTGTGACCTAATCGCAAGAGGGCTATCTCGTCATAGTCACAGGCCCAGAGGACACTCACGGGGACAGGATGATGCTGGGCACGGAACACCAGGAAGTGGGAATCGTGGGGTCAGCTTGAAATTCCGCCTACCACACACGGTGCGTTAAGTGTCAAAGGCAGCTGTTTTTAATTGCTTATCTTGCGATCTCAGGAGTCTCTCCAGATGCTTGGAAAAGGTACAAACTGACACACTTTTCCTTTCGAATCTGTATAACAACTAACATCTAATCTCAACTCTCGTTCCTTATAATTAATATTGGAAGTAAGACAAAAATCACTCAACACTTACAGAAAGGAATAAAATTATTTATTTATTTATTTATTTATTTATTTATTTATTTATTTGCATTGTGTGTTTGTTTGTTTGTTTTACCTATTATTGGGTGCCTGACATGGTATGAAGCCAATAGCCTGAACTCTCCCTGCTCTTGTATGAGCTGGCACACAGGTGCAGTAGCTATGAGCTGATTTTGCTTGAGTGGGTGGATTCATGCCTGATTTAAAATAAAACAGTACAATCTTCCCAGTCAATGGCACGCGCATAAGAAGTGTAAATATATGCCCAGGAATGAAGAAAATGCTTTATATTAAGGTCTGCTTACAGACAACTTAACCTGGAGGCTTAAGTTAATAATAATGAAGGTATGATTACATTTATGTTTGTTTTTTATTCATGTGTAAAGAGTTCAGAATAGTATTTTTAAAAGGCCGTCTCTATCAAATACTTCTGCAATTTCCGAACCACCTCTAAAAAAAACCCTGAAATGGAACTTCCTTCGCGATAATATAGAAGACCTTGGTTTCAGTTCCGAAGTTGACACTCAGAAGCTGTGTGGCCTAAGACCTCACAACCCCTAAGACCCCTGGGAGTCCTAAACGCTTAACTGAAATCACCCACGTGAGTGACAGGCACCTAGTGGGTCCTCAACACCTGGTGGGTGCACAAGCCTGGACGGCCCAGTTTCTCTGACTCATTATTCAACTTCGACTGATGTTTTGTAAGGAAATAGTTAAGAAATTTATATATGAAGACTCAGTTTAAAGAATGGACACTTAAGCATTATTTGAGAGTGAAAAAGAGAAAGAGAGAGATGACACATTATTGAAAAGTCCGAACAAAAAGAGTTGATTGATTTAAAACCTGAGTTGAATACTTTTCAGTCATTAAGAAAGTCTGAGAGGTAAATAGAAGGTATGACTCACTGAGGGATGCCCGCGGGCTAAGTGACTCACACAATGTTTGGCCAACATTATCACATTTGATAACACAGTGAAGTAGGCGGAGCATAGTAACTAACCTGTTAGAATCCCCATTACCTATTAAAATGCAAGTTACAAGAGAATGTATACGCTAGGATCCCATTTTGTAAAAATAAATGCACACCCAAACTCAGATCTATTCAAATGTGTATATACTAAAATATCGGTGGTTTTCTGAGTAGTAAAATTATGATAATTAAACATACTATACTCTTCTTCTTTTCTTCTAATATATCTCTGATGTGCTTAATCTGTTAGTGTAAATATCTTTAAATGAGATTTGAGATTTCCTATCTGTTAGGAGCAGTGACTACTGAAAAAAAGTTTTATATAAGTTGCATTCAATTAGTAAAGTGGCACCTCGTTGTTTTTTTATGTCTAAACCCAACTACAGTGCTTGAAAGGCAAAAGTTGCAAGAGAGAGGGCATTCTGGACGTAGAGGAGGAGGAAGGAGGGTAGATGGCAGAGACTAGGAAGGGAACATTTTTAAATGATGGCTAACCACCTAATAAAGGAGATGACAGTGAGTCCAAATGAAGTGAAGGAAAATTAAAGTCACAGCAGAAATAATGAAAGGAAAATCAGCAGGAAGAAAAATGGGCATAGGAGAAGGAAAAAAATACACTTTAGGGAGAGGGAAAGAATGGGAAAAGAGAAAAAATACATTTTAAGAAAGAATAATGAAAGAGGAAACTATCTCTTCCTATTCATCTCTTAATGAAATGGAACATCATAAGATCACAATGAATCACTTTTACAGTTATTATTATTTTTTTTTTGTATTTTTCCCCATGAGAGTGAGAAGTGAATGACAGGGCGCCTGACAGCCAAGATCGCCTTGACCTACACCCTTTCCAGAGACTGGATCGAACTGTGCTAACCCACGAGCGCTTTTTCCGCTCCCTCCCTCACGGCGTCAAGCCTACGACTGTCAGTAACAAAGAGTAGTTACCGGTTTACAAGTGCAAGCTGAGGGCAACAAAGCATTCTCTTTGATTTCTGAACTTTAATCTTCAGACATGGTAAAATCTAAGAACCAATTTCCTCTGAAGTTGGGCTTGAAAGAAGAAAGTGTAAACATCAGCGTGCCTAATAAACTCCCCCGAGATGCCTCTGACCACTTCCTCAGTTCACCTGGTCATCGCCCCTCCCCCACCCTTCAGAAAGAGAAGCATCCTTTGTCACCGTGGAAAGTGCTTCTTTGCTGCTCTACATTTTAAGGATGCAAACTTTCTTCTATTTTTCTTTACCTATTTTTTTCTTTTTCCTCTTAGCTTGAAAAGTTATAATCTAGCAAAAGTAAAAGGCACCGTATAACCTTTGGATAACATCTAGAAAACATATCCAAAAGCCTTCCCCCCCCAAAAAAAAAAAATGGATGCCATATGAAGTGGTTTAATTTAAAAATCCCAAAGTTCTTTGCCTCTCCTTCCAGAGGGAGGAGGGCCCATGTCCTCTCCTCCTGAATCTGGCAGACTTATGGTTGCTTCCAGCTGGATTCCAGCAAACTTCTGCTTGGTTCCCTTGGAGCACTTGCTCTCAGGAAGTGCTCTCTCTCTCAGAGAGCTTCTCAGAGACCTGCCGCCATGCTGTGACGAAGCCCAAGCCACATGGAAGGGCCACCTGTAGGCATTCCGGTGTACAGTCCCCGCTGAGCCCCACCTTTGAGTCGCCCCAGCCCAGCATCTAGACACGAGTGAGGAAGCTTCCAGCCCTCAGTGTTTGTGTCTCTGCAGATGAGACTCCAGACGTCACCAAGCAGAGACAAGCCATCATCTTCACCCACCATCCAGGTCCACATGCCTGACACAGAGGATTCGTGAGTATAACTAATCGTCTCCTCCGATAATGGGATTTTTTGTTTGTTTCTTACTAAGTTTGGGGCATTTTTAATGCAACAATAGATAGTTGGAACCATGGGGACCCAAAGTGATTGTGCTGTAGTAGTTCTTACTGTCACTTAACTCTGATCACCTCCAATGTCACTGAACTGTCACCTCCAGAAGACAGACGTAGGAGGAGGTCAGGATCTCCTTCCTCTGGTCTTCCCCGGTCTTTCTAGCAAACTTTCTTTCTTTTGTTTCTCCTTTTCCTTGCTGTCTTTCCCTCATGCCTACACTTTAAGTCTGCCCTTGGGTTGCTGATGGACTGCTGAAGCAGGTATTTAGTCTCTCACTAAACAGTTACCAAGCATTGTTCTAGACATTGAGATGACCAAGGTGGGAAAATCCAATTTTTCTGTGACTCTATAGAGCAACGAGTATAATGAAATATTTTTCACCCTGTGGGATCACAACCATTAATAGTCATGAAATCACCCTTAGTGGTCCTAGTATTTTCAAAATACAAAACAAAACAGAAAATAATAGATTAAAAATAACAATTAGGATTCCAAGTGGTCTGGTGACTATTGTTACATGAATGTCTTCTGTCCCCTTTGGCACATGTGTGCACGCGCATGCACACACGCACGCGCGCGCGCACACACACACACGGGATATATTGTGTCACCATCTTAAAACACTGAGAAACCCAGTCTAACAGCTATTCAAAAATAAACGTCCTTCCTGACATACAAACACATGAACGAGGCTGTGCTTAGGGAATTTGTAATGAAGTTTCTGGCTTTGGGACGCATCCCAGAGTCACTCTCAGAACTAATCTCTGCTGCTGATAATGGGTTTTTGTTGTTTGCTGTGGTGAGTTTGGTTTAGAAGGGGTAAAAGGGTTTGGTAAACGGGTCCCTGCCTGGGCAGGAAGGCCCTGTGCCGCCCCTCCCGTATCTGAGCATCACACGGTTAAATGTTTCAGGACTTGAGTCAGCCATTCGTTGGTTTAATAGCTGAACTGGAGAACATGGAATTATCACGACCTCTGGCATTCGTCTTCGCCTGCCGTCCTGGAGACAGTCGTATCTTACCAGACACAAGCTGGGAAGTCTAAGCAAAAGCTAGATGCCTGTGTAATCACCGCGTTGCAGCCTCCACCCAGCCGGCCGTGGTAACTATGAAATAACATGTCATACAAACCACCAACATCTGAGTAATACTGGTGGCCATCCGTGCCCTCCCCCTGCTCCTCCCTCTCATTTATGTCTCAACTTAGACTGCCTTTTTTTGTTTAAATTCATCCCAAAATAAGTACGTACGTACTCTTCCATATGAGGAAGAGCACGAAGCGATTTAAAATGATAGCTCTCATCCAATTCCCAAATTCTAATTAGGAAATTCTAAAACCACCCGAAAAAATGTGTTTTAGAGAAGACTTCAGAAAGTCTACTGCCAATTTCGTTTGAGTCACTAAGAACAAAGCCACCAGGGTAGAGGCGGCGGGGGGGACATTCCCATAAAAGGAAATGGCCAAGTGACACCCACTGCCAGGCCTGGACAGCTCTGCGGGGGGACGTCCAGACAATCTGAGGGGTGTGTGTACATGCATGTGTGTGCAGATACATGTGTGCAGGTGCATGTGTGGGGGGGCATGTATGCATGTACGCATGTATGTGCAGGTGCATGTGTGTGCACAAATATGTGTCTCAATTTTTACAAGTCGGGCTTGACAGAATGAGAAAGCACTGAGGAAACCGAGAGCAGTACCTACTATCCCGTCCCAAGCAACAGCAGGAACCAAACCCCCCGTATGCCACGTGGCCACCATCCTGCCCGCAGCTCAGCCCCTGCCTTTGTCTTCAAACAAAGACAAAGGGAAATATCCATCACGTTCCTAAAGTAAATACTAATACCCTCTGGGTTCCTGACTTGGAGAAACTGAAAGTGTAAGGTCTAGGGACGCTCTTGGTTCATGTGACAAGCTGCTGCAGACTGAAGGTTTGTGTCCCCACTCCCCAAATTCATTTGTGAGATCCTAACAGCCAGTGTGATGGCATTAGGAAGCAGGGCTTTGGGGTGACTAAGCCATAAGAATGAAGCCCTGACAGATGAGATTAGTGCCCTTATGAAGCTCCCTCTCCCCTTCCTCCATAAGGGGGAGGAGCAGTGACAAGATGGCCATTTATGAACCAGGACGCAGTCCCTTGCTAGATGCTGAACTTGCCAGCACCTTCACCTTGGACTTCTAGCCTCCGGAACTGTGAGGAATAGATTTCTGTATTTCTGTTGTTTAATAGTCAGTCTATGGCATTCTGAATAGCAGCCCCACAGGGCTGAGACACTAGCAAACACAAGAGGACACATTTCAAAGCATTTTTCCTGTTGCTTAAAATTCTTGCTCCAGCCTCTGTTCTTAATGGCTTGCTTTCACTAAAGGTACGTGAATCTGCTGAGAAAACATATACTTGTTAAAGGTACACATAATTTGACTGCAAACGGTTGCATTCAGTTATTTCTTGGTTCCTGGAAAATGTGTCACCACAGTGGAGTGTGACTATCATAAAAATTACGTAAACAATAACATCATTTGGGATATATGATCTCTCATAACTACGGTTTGGTTCTCAGAAGTTGTTACTTGCTACAATGAAAATAAAAATGATAATACTGACTTTGCAGTTGCATTCCTGTTTGTTCATCTGAGCGGTGAGGATTTATCTGTATAATATAAGGTATCAGAGAGACTGTTATTGTTCCCTCCCCATTCTACTGCTGTGACTGGAGATAAATTCCTACAACTGACCAAGTTCTCAGAAAGAGGTCATTTATTCTAAATACAGAGTACTCAGATCCATGGGACAGGATTTAAGTATCATTTGATAAAATCTTATGAATCTTTAAAAAGTTTTAATCAAAATCAAGCACAGTATAGATATTATGTATGTGTGCATATATGTATGTGTGTGTACGTATGTGTGTATGTACGTACTTATTTTGAAAAAGATAATCGGATGGGGCTGGGCAGACTGAAAGGTGACCAAAACTTTCTAACATCGATTTAAGACTCTAGGAGGAACGTTAAGATCCATTCATTCACTCTACCATACCTCCACGGTTAACAATCTGAACATATACGTGCATATCTGGTTAGTTGAATTAACCAACATCCATTATAATTTATTAAGCAACTAATTGTACTTTTTTTCTTGCAAGAAAAACTGCATCACATCAAGTCAACAAACACCTACCTCCTATGTTCAAGGAGCCATGTGAGACACTGTAGGAGACCCAGAGTTGGCACCCACAGTTTTTGATGATAAGGCTCCTGGAATTCGGCAGAGAGGAAAATACAATACTTCCGGGCGACAATAAAGAGATGCTGGTCCTGATTAGCTAAAAAATGAACCTAAGAGATAGTAAACTAAAGAGATAGTAATTTCTAGAGCAGCAGAGACAAAAGGAAGAGAGTTAGAGGAGGACTGAATTAAGAAACTCATTTCCAAAACTGCAGTTAAGATGATTTCAGACAAGAAGCCAAGGTTTCTTCCATCTTAAAAAAAAACTTGGGATTGGCAAAGAGAGGAGGCTCAGCTGTCCTGAGATGACAGTCATTTTCATGGCATTGCTTCAGAGCATGTTTGTTGCTAAGACTTACTTCCCTAGAGGCAAGGAGTATGTCATTTCACATTTTTACCCCCAACACCTAATCTAGTACCTAAAACATAACCGTGTGTGTGTGTGTGTGTGTGTGTTTGGAGTGGGGGGAAGACAGGACTGAATTACCCTGGAGAGACAGAGCAAGGTTTATTTAGAGAATACCAAGGCATTGTGTCTAAAGTTGAGCGAACAAGAGAAAGACAGCAAAATTGAAACATGGTGTCTGGGGCTAGATTGTGACACCCACTTCGATAGCCAGGTTAAGTAAGAAAGTTGGGCCTTGTTTTCTCTCAGCAGTGGTAGAAACCACTCCAACGATGCCCCTAGAGCAGGGTGCACAGGGCCCTACAAGCCAATAAGAGTTCACAGTACAGGTTTTCATCGTATGCAAGAATAAAGGGAAAGATCCAGAGGCCACTGGCACTTTCAGTGGGTAGTGTTCAAACATGGCACTGATAACACCCACATCTATGAAAATTGCTTGATCCTCAGCCTCGATCTACTGGCTCTGAATCTCTAGATTTGAGGCCGTGATTTGCATTCACTTCTGAGAGCTGCTGCTTGGGAAGATGGAAATAGCCTGGGTGGAAAGACACAGCTTTACGAGCCGAACTCTGTAAATATACTAAAAACCACTGCATTGTACACGTTAATCGGGAGGATGGAATGGTGTAGAAGTTTTATCTTAATAAAGATTTTTAAAAAATAAAGTGGAAGAGTTCATATCCTACTTAAAAGATGTTTTAATGTGTACTCAATCATATGGCTCCAAAAATACAGAATCCATTTGCAAGCCTAATTGACTGAAAAATTGTATTCTCAATATCTTTCAAACATGACCATATCAATCATCAATCATTCTCAAACTAGTCCACCTCTAGACTGTACACACTAAGAGGGAAGGGCGTGTGTCTTAATTATCTTTCTTACTCAGTATATATTTAACTGTCAACCCCCCACTCGACAGGAAATATTACAGATTTTTTCTACTTATTTACTTACGAATACAAGTTAGAACATTTTTACATTCTAAATTAGAAGTACCCAAAAGAAAAGTTAAAATTGGATATGTCACTCAGATAACTAGCAATATATCATTGTTTTATCAGGCTGTACAAATCAACAAATGTATCAAGAAGTCATCATTGTGAAAATAAATGAGTAGTTTTATTCAACTGTAAGGTATGATTATTACTCTTCGCCAAGGCGTCAAGGAGGTTCATGGATAGCAAGCTTTTTAAGGTAGACTTTCCAGAAAGAGTCTTATCTGGTCCCATTTTGTACCCGGCATTTGATGTCAATCTCTACACATTTTTCAAAACACCCTTGCATTCTTTTCCTCTCCACAGTGAACTGTTTTCTGATCATTTCTTGCATAGTTTCGAGCAGTCTTCCAACATGGTGCTTTCAGACTAATCACAGGGGTGTTGACAGTCCAAACATTTGTGGTCAGGTTCATCTTAAAACCCTCTGAAGGCTTCCCAACGCTCTTGGGGTAAAGATCAAAACCCTTACTGTGGCCTTATAAGGCCTGGAGAATTGGGCCTTATGCAAAACTCTCCAGCCAGACATCTGCCCATTTTAAGGGCCTCCACCCCTCCCGCGACCTTTCTTCTTAGATCTCTGCTTAAATGTCACCTACTCCCGGCTAAATGAGATCCAGACGCTAGCTCATATTTGTCCTTGTGGCACTTACAATTGTAACTGGTTAATCTGGGGTAAATATTTATTTGTCTTTCTTCCTGGCTGGGCTTTGAGAATCACGAAGATTGGAACTATCACGAGCTCATCACCATGCCTGGCACGTACAGGAAGTCAGTACAGATTTATTTGATCGAATACATGCGTTCATGGTTTTTTTTTTTCCTCCTGGCGTGGCTGTTTCTTTTTGACAGCCTTGGATTATGAGCTGGCAGATCCAGGACAATCAGCCTGTCCGGGAGAGCCCAGTGCTTTCCAAAGGCTGGTGACAGGCATACGAGCAGCCAGTAAGGCTCTGAGCATCCATAATAGAAGTCAGGTTCAGTCACAAGTCAGAAAAAAATAAAATGAGAAAGAATTCAGCAGCAAGGCACATGTGAACTCAGAGTCTTGAACAAAGGGGCCAGCAGGCCGCAGCGTGTGAGAAAGGCAGGGAGAAAGAAGGCAAATGGGGCAGCTCCAGAGAGACGCTTGGAGCCAGGAACCCCAGATCAGCCGAAGGGACCAGGCGAGGGGAAAGCGGGAACATATTTCTTTGCTCACTCCTGCCTGCTAGAGCCAGGCCTGGAGGCACTGGACCAGGTGTGCAGGTGTGCAGACGGGTCACACCTGGCTGGGGTGTATAGCCTGGCCTAGGAAGCAAATGTGGCTTATTTTCAACAAATCCAGATTCTCCCCACAGGAAGCAGAGAGGGGACTGCTTTCCAGGATATGCGACCAGTAGGAAATGCACAAGGTTCCTGGGCTCCCGTTAAAACCCCTGTGCCAGCTTGCACTCTGATCAGTAGCCAGGAAGACCCGCACAAAGGGGCGGAGGGGCGGGGCCGGAAGTCGCAGGAAGACCGGAAGTCAACAGGGGACCGGAAGCCCCAGCAGCCCTCTCACGGGGCGGCAGACAGGAAACAGGAAGCAGAGCGGGAAATCTGGACCGGAAGCCGCCTACTTTGCCTCCCTCCTGGGTCTTGGTCTCTGCTTCTCTCCAGTCTCAATCCTTCCTGTGGACGGGTGTTACTCTGCGTACTTATGGCTCGGTCGGCCACGCCCTGCACTCATCTGGCAGGAAGATTTATTTACCTGCTGTGAGGCAGCATCAGCTTAGATTCCATAGGACCGTCCATGTCTTGCAATCATCATCACAGGACGCCCCTCTCAGTTACAGATCCCCAGGAGAGAATGCGTGGGGCCCGGCTCGGGTAAGCTGTCAATTTCTGGTCCCCATTAGCAGTGGGGTCAATAGGGAAGGGACGCATGACGCCAACCCAATGATCTGCCCCTCCTAAGAGGCTTAGGCAGGGTGGCTCCCCAGGAAAAGAGGAAAAGACGTGACTCAGTTTGTTTTGTATTTTGTTCAGTGGTGGTGGTGGTGGTGGTGGTGGTGGTGGTGGCAGCGAGGTGTGTGTGTGTGTGTGTGTGTGTGTGTGTGTGTGTGTGTTCAGGGAAGCATACACTGCACACGTGGGACTTCTTTAAGCCACTCAGAATACAGCACTTGTACTTATTCTCCCGATTTAATCCCCTTTGCAATGATTTTCTGTGATTTTCAAACTTTTTCGACCCCAAGCCAGAGTAAAAACTAAGACTATACATGTACGTGAAACAAATATTTCAGAAAATGACACAGGTCACATACTCTGATCTTTTTCTACTCTATTTACAGTCCATTTTAATGCTCTTTCAACCTACTATATTGATTTTATACCCACTAAGTGATAACCTGCATTTTGAAAAACACTATTATTACCTCTATTTTCTAGAATCTTCTCGTTTAAAAGCTACTTTACACTTTTCACGTTATACTCGAGAAGAAAGTCTCCCAGTCTTTTCCTGGTATTACCCTAAACCCCATAATAGTTCAGCCCCTCTGAAGAGAGAAACCGAGTCACCCTGACATGGCTTGTGTTTGAGGACATCAACACAAAACAGAGGCAGAAGGAGCTAACAGACGCCCCCGACAGCCTTCATTAGAGAGCCTATGACCCCCACACTCAAAAGGCAGCGTTCCTGAGTCAGCCCCGACACCCCTATTCTCACATTCGTCAGCGACCAACATTTGGCCCAGCTTAGAAGCGCCATCCACGGTGTCTATGCAACGCTGACCTCTGCACATAGGGTTGGAACCAGTTCCTTTGGACTCGTCAGCCCTGTTCTAAATGGCAGAGAGGCTGTGCAGCTGGTGGTATACCTTTGGGGAATTTCTGAGGCACATTACCTGGTTTGGCAATGCTGAGACTGTGACAGTCAATCTCATAACCAAGGCCGCCACTAAGGGACTAACAGGCGGGAGCCTACAGAGAGTGGAGACACTGAACAGAGATGCCACACCCCGGGTGGAACGGAGCGGGACTACACAAGATGTCATCACACTTCTCAGAACAGCACACAGGTCAAAACTAATGTATTGTTTATTTCCGGAATAGTCCATTTAATATTTTCAGACCATGGCTGACCATGGTAACTGGAGCTGAGGATGAGGAGGGACTCCTGTAATTACGGAGTTCCTTCCTGTCCTTCCTCAAAACCTGTGCCAATTTTAAGGCTTCCTCCCCAGCTAGACCCTGGGATACAGGAATGCAGAGAACCAACATATTCATCTCACTGTGCTCTTTGTGGAGCCTAGTGCTCCAGGCGGGATAGCCGAGTTGAATTCCACATGATAATTAAGTAGTTTCCTGACCTGGTGGGAAATACCAGCCCTGGGGCACACAATTCCTGTCTGCCTGGGGATCTGGGAAGCTCATGGCCTGAGGAGCCAGAATGCCTAGGAAGTGCATAAGAAGGGCTACGCTTCTAACAACCCCACTTTCTTCCCAGAGGTTCCTGGGGCCAGCTTTGCAGAGAGAACCTGGATGAGGCACGGTTATCTCTATTATAACAAAATGAGAATTTATCAAAATAAGACACTGACGGGCTATATTGCTATATTCATACATTCCAAAGCAGGTCTTTGCAGAAAGAAACCCAATGCCACCCTGAAATTGTGACAAAATCAATTGTCCACAATATACCACCTCCTAGGGGCATCCTCTACTATGCCCCATGCTTTCTGGAGAACCACCTTTCTTCATGCTTAGAATTAAGGATGACAATTATATAATCCACATCAAAGGCGAATGAATTTGCTAATCCCTGGTGAGTGGAAGATTCTCTGTCACAACTTCCTCCAAGTTATCCTCTCAAGGAATAAGGAAGCCACAGACCGAAGCTGGTAACCAGTGCTCACAGGCCATAACTTCCCACATCTGTTTTCTTGAGGCAGTCGCCATCAGGATCGCTGGCCTTGTGGCAGCAAAGAAAGGGTATCATGAATAAACGGGGGCCCAGGCCATGGGGCAGGAGGGTGTCTAGGAGGTAGCCTAGGAAGCTTTGGGTCCAAGCCTCAGCCTGACCACTGCTTATCTGTATGACCCAAACAAGTGGTTGCATAATCTCTGTCTATGCTCCTCACTGTAAATGAAGATAATAATGCCTCCATCATCAGACTGGAATGAGGATCTTGAACTAAAATGCATATAACTGTCACTCTTTATCAGAAGACAAATTCCACTGGGATATTTAAAGTTAATGCACAATTCACAAAAAAATAAACAAGTGGGACCACACAAAACTAAAAACTTCTGTACAGCAGAAAAAACCATCAACAGAATGAAAAGGCAACTGTTGGAATGGGAGAAAATATTTGAAAGTCATATATCTGATAAGGGGTTAATACCCCAAATATATAAAGAACTCAATTCAATATCAAAAAAAAAATCCAATTAAAAATGGGCAGAGGAGCTGAATATACATTTTTACAAAAAAGACATACCAATGACCAACAAGTACATGAAGAGATCCTTGATGTCACTAATTGTTAGAGACATACTGATTAAAACCAGAATGAGAGTTCATCTCACACTTGTTAAAATGGCTATAATGAGAAAGAGGGACAGGGAAGGGACAGGGAGAGGGGGAGGATTGTTGGCGAGGATGTGGAGAACAGAGAACCCTCGCATACTGCTGCTGGGAATGTAAATGGGTGCAGCCACTATAGAAAAATGGCATGAAAGTTCTTGAAAAGGTCAAAAACAGGACAACCATAATGATCCAAGTGTCTCACTTCTGGGTATGTAGCCAAAGGAAATAAACCCAGGATCTCAAGAGATACATGCACCCCCATGTTCACTGTCACACTTATATTAACCATTTATAACAACCTAAGTGTCTGTCACCGGACAACTAGACGAAGATGACAAGTGGTAGCATTGCATGGTATCGCTTATATGCGGAATCTCCAAAAAAAAGTCAAACACAGAAATAGAGAGTAGAAAAGTGGTTGCCAGGGGCCGAGAGGCTGGAAGAAATAGAAAAAGAGTACAAACTTTCAGCTATAAAATGAGCAAGTTCTGAGGATCAAATGTCAAATGTAAAATATGGTAATTACAGCTGGTAACACTGCATGATATGGCTGAAATGTGCTGAGAAAGCGGAACTTAAATGTTCTCGCTGAATGAATGAATGAATGAATGAATGAGGTGATAGATGTGTTAACTAACTAGATGGTGAGAATCCTTTCACAATGTATACATATATCAAATTACCATGATGTACACTAAAATGTCTTATGATTTTGTCAGTTATTCCTCCACAAAGCTAAAAACATTGAAATTCACTTTTCAGTTTTTATACCCTTTCTCTCTCTCCCTCCCTCCCTCTTCTCTCCCTCCCTCCTTTCCTCTCCCATCCCTCCCCTTTCCCTACTGCCATCCCTTCCTCCCTTCCCCCTCTCTCCTCACCCCCTTCCCCTGCTCTCCCTCCCTCCATCTCTCTCTCCCGCTCTCCCTCTCTCCCTCTCTGATACAGCCCTGAGATGTAACAGTCTCTGGGGCAGAATTTGAATCTGTGAATAGCTGAACCTTCACTTTCTCTCCGGCATCTGCTACACTCTGCTTAACCCTGCTCAGCAACGTGGCCTTTTTTCCCACTGCACTGAAAAACCGAAGTTAATGGCCTAAGAAGCAAACGAGACAATCCAGCAGAAGGGCTTGGACCACACAAGAAGAGTAGGGGTGGTGCCTCCTGAGGGTCTTAGAAGAGCAAGCAGCCCGAGCACACGTCCGCCTGTCACAAGTGTGTTAGCTCGCAGGACCTGGGGAGTCTCCCTTCCTTTAAAATTACAGGTGGTGTTTTATCTGTGGCAGAGGAAGGAAGACCACCTTGTACACAATGGAAAATCAGTAAAAACATGCACTAGTTTCAAAAGTTAGTCACCAGTTACCATGGTGATGCAAATATTACCTAACTCATTGGGTTGTAAGTAACCAGGATGATGCTAAATACATTACTTTAGAAGTGGAAAATAGGCTCTATTTTTAGGGATTTTGTAAGGGATTGGATCGACCTGACGACTGACTGAAGGCAGCCCGAGTCTGTCCCTGCGGAGACAGGATTCGAGATCCCTCTCCTGCCCTGTGTGTGTTGAGTTCTGTGTCACATGCACACGCAGCTGTGCCAGTGACAGCTGCAGGAGGAAGAGCAGTGGCATTTTATTTACAAACAAAGGGCTATAATTAGCAAGATGAGTCTTCTTGCTCCCTCAACTCTTACTGAAAGAATAATCTGTGCTTGCCCCCTGAGGAGGCACAGGCCAGGCCCAGACCTTGGTGGCAGTCCCTTTGAACTCAATGCTAAGAACTTCATCAGGCAAAACAAGACCTCCCCCAAATGACTAGGATGCCCAATAAAATAATAATTTCCCCACCATCCTGAGTAGTGTGCATTTTCTGAGTCTATGTCAATTATAATTAGAACAAAACCATACTACTATGCGAATTTTAAACTTATTCCAAGAATGAGCTGTACACACACACACACACACACACACAAACACACACACACACTCCTAAGTCAGATTCAGCACACGACTTGTGTTCATGGAGCAGTGCCCGACACAGACCCGACTCTTCAGAAAAGCTGTCTCGGGCAGGGTTCCTCCAGTGGCCCCGGGTGTCCTACACCAGAAGTCCACAGAGGGCTCTGAACATGCAAAATTCTCGGCTACATCCTGGCCCACATGGTCTCAGTCTCGGGGGCTGCAGGTTGGAGAGGTTCTCCCTGAGGTGCCCAGGTCCTATAGTCAGAGAATCTTGTCCTTAGTGGCCTCCTACCAACCGAGGTCTCCTGACGACGGGGACAGAAGACAGGACAGCCACCAAGGGACACAGGCCAATACAGATTAATCAAAGGCAGGGCTATCTGTGACTCAGTGGCTTTTGGACCATGGCCCAGGGCAAAAGCCCAGCACAGTGTACATGTAATATATATGTGTGTGTACAACGCAAGTATCTTACAAACTACAGATCCGGGTGATATACCCTGACCTGTTCTTTCTAATATATTCCAATTTTCAGTGCTATTATAACCAGCTAATTGATTTCACTATCCACTAATTGATGATGTTTGAAGAACCCTATTGCAGCCTTTATTGTCCTGTAATTTTATCACATAATAATTTTTACACTTTTCCAATTATACCCTAACTCGTAGAAAACCGTCCAATATTTTCTAACAATACCCCAAAAGTCACAATATTTTAGTTGCCTTTAAAAGGTGAACCCAGTTGAAATGAGACAGTCTTCTCCTTAAGGATATCAACAACACCTTTAACTGCTAACATTTAACTTTCATTTATTTATGTCCTCTTTCTCTCTCAAAGAATAGCATGCAGATTATATAAATGTAGTATAAAATAAATGAAAAATGTTAAGAAAATGAAGCAAGGGGAAAATAAAGATAAGAAATTAGGTGTTTGTGAAATCAATGAAAGGAACAAGTAAAATTAACAACACAGGCCAGGAAACCCGGTCCATTTGCTGAGTGTCAGTACATGGGCCATCAGGTTGAAGAGGAAAACACAGCTGGTTATTAAAAGTCCAGTGCCCATCTGGGAAGAACAAAGCAATTTCTAGAAGCATTTCCAGGCACCTGGCTGTCCTCCCTCCAAAGGGACTGAGTGCCCCACCCCTACACGCCCTCCTCAGGGTCCAGCGAGCAGTCTCAGTGGGCAAAGACCCTCATTACCATGCCCACCTTCCACCGCCACTTGATTCTGGGTAAACTTGGGTGACTCTAGGGACCACTGATGGGGAAGAGCGAAGCCTGGCGCCTGAGGTCACCCCGGTCTCCCTCCTCCCAGAGCATGTCACCGCAGTTACTGCTGTCCCAGGACTTACAACCTTGTTGTGATGAAACCTGTTCCCAGGGCCACTATGTTATCGTTCCATAAGGATGATGTTGGCTCCTTTGTATTCCAGTGAACACCCCGTAAACCTGGGCTGAGCGCTAAACTCTCACGGAAATCCCCCAAAGGAAAGTGACAGATGCAGACTTGCTCGTTGATTCTGTTCTTTTCTACCCCTGAGATACGGACTAAGCAACTTGACTTCTATGATTCGCTTTGTTCTCATGACCCAAAGCCAGCATCATATCAGTTTAGAGGACGAAATCGACAGAGTAATGTGTCTTATTACCCAGTTCCTGGCACACAGTAGGTGCTGCATAAGTGTTAGTTTTCCCGTCCCCTTTTAGGAAACTCTAAGATGTTAATTTCACTTGCTGCCGGAGCCACTGCTGTCTTCACAAACTCCTCCTCACCCCACCAAGTTCCCCAAACCATAAAAGTCAGCCAAGAAATGAGCAGGTTCCCAAAAGCCATAGTACACACTCAGTGCCTACACAATGCCACCTTTGAGGAGATTTCTTGTCATTGTTTCAACTACTTTAAGACGGCTTAAAGGTTGTCCAGAACAACAACAACGAAAAAGGTCTGAGAAAGAGCTACACTGTCACTAAATGTCACATAAACGCTTTAACTAAGCCGTAAGAGAGGTCATGGGGATTCGCTGGTCGGAGGCCAGCGCAGTCGCTGAAACAGGATGCGGAAATATGTTTGGCCTTCACTCCTGGGCGGGCTGAGGGCTGCCTTGTTAATGTTAAAAGAGCAGCCGTTGGCACTGCAGACTTCGTGTTCATGGCAGGTCGATGTAAAACGTAGAACAACGTCTGGGCCTGACCCGAGGCAACGCCAGCCACGTTTTAACTTCCCTGAATGCAAGTGTCCCAGATCAAATGACGTGTCGCCCTACCTTTTCAGTGATGTAGAAGTTTGAACTGTCGGTGTGCTGCAGGGCGTAGTATTCATGGTTGGTAAGGGACCACCTTGAAAAGACAAGCATAAACTGATCAGAAAAACAGTACATGCTCATTTTCATTGTTATAGAGTTAGATGAATTAAATAACGCTACGATTAGAATCGGGCCCGTAGTCAGTATGCCTGCAAAGCCGCTTCTAAAACAAAATGACATGAGCCCGCCTTTCGTTACCCTGAGACCCGTCATTCCTAAGTGGATCAGATGTCTAGGTCTTATTCAAGCCTATACCGCTCACCTTGAAGCATCCCATCTTCATGGCTTTGGGGTGGGGTGGGAGGGGGGTGGTTTTTAAATATAAAGTTATATTCCTCCCAGTTTTGAAGGAAAGGAGCAGAGAGAAGAAAACAAAGGAAATGAATGCAATTTAAATTTCTGATAACTGCTGCATTTTGATAGTCTCTGCATTCTACAATCCCGAGTCGGTATTTGGTCTATGTTAGAACATTCTAGTTCAGTATCTCAGGTCTTAAATAAATTCCAAGTAATACGTGAGCCGCAGATCTGCTTTAAAAATAAAAAGCACAACATTTTAAAGCATGCCACTTCCGTATGTATATTTCTTCGAATTCCTGGGGCAGCCAGAGAGAAGTAGGAAAGCCATGTGGTTGTGACATCCCACGTGGCAGTGCCACTGCCCACCGACTTGTCTTTTAAATTACTTTATGGGGACCTGAGCAGGCCTCTAAATGTACATCAGATGAAGAGTCTATTTAACTTCTGGAACTTTCCACTACTCCCTGCTGAGAAGGATGAATGAACACGACTTTTCAAAACAAACAAAACCCACCCCAGGGGGCTTTCTCCTCTTTGCGAACCAACAGAAACTTGCAAATCTTGCACGGGACTTCTTGGTGCCTTTGGGCAGGTCAAGTAGTGACTTAGGAATTAATTTGACAGTTGCTCAAAATTTTTCATCTGTCTCTAAAGTTCTGGGCTGCAGCCCCTCAGATGAATCTCGAGCGACACTTACCCGTCACAGACTTCCTTTATTATTGCAGACAGTGGTTTTTTCTGAAAAATAGCAAAAAAGGAAATACTTTCTGTTAGTTTCATTTCATCATTTTAAATTAAAAAGAAGAAGCAGCAGCCTAGTAAAAAGACATCTCAGTGAGAATTTCCATTTGCTATTCTTAGTTGTTGTCAATGAGTCTGTTGTTTTTCTCAAGGTAATAACCTACCAGCCAGCACCACAAATATAGTAATGATTGATTACCCTGATGGTACTTTTTTCTATCCTTCATATTATTAGTTGAACAAAATACACTTCATATATAACTTAGCCGCATTAAAATCAGGATGAGCACATCGCTTTGTTCAAAGATTTCAGAGGCAAGGAAAGCTCGCATGGTCCAGTGATAGTCAGAATTCCTCCAGAGTACATAAATCAGGCACCCAGCAAGTGGGTTTTGTGCAAACAAGCTTGGATTCATGATATTTTTATGAGAACACGTGGCGAATGGAATATGAGGTATTGCGAAACCGTTCCTACAAAGTGCATGTGATTCTTCGCCCAACATCGGCCCCCACAAATGCCAGTCACACAGCAGCTTGAGCTGGGCATCCGCGAGTAATGGGACCGTGACACCATGTGCCCTGGTGTCAACTGGCGGCTGACTACAGCTGTGCTCTGCGCCTGACAGCCACAGCTGTGCTCCGCCTGCCTCCAGAGAGAAGGAATGCAGCGAAGACACACACGCAGCTCACTCAGAGATGTTGAAACACTTTCTGTTTGGGATGCAAACAGACCCTGTCTGTCCCTTGGAGTGGACAATAGCGTGTCCACCGAAAGAATGCATCACAGACAAGAAACAAATGGGGGAGAGAACTCAAGGAAATATAACACATGGTCTTGGATTGTCCGATACAACCACTGAAAAGCCTCTACACACAGACATGTTCTTCTCCTGCCCCGCTAACGAGTGACGTGACACAGGGAACGGCCGGAATCAAGCAGGACCAGTTCAATCTAGCTCTGTCAACCTGTCTGCAGTGTGACCTACAGTTTCCTTCTCTGGCCGACCCGCGACTAGTTCATCTGTAAAATGGGCATAGGACCTACCCACTCCTCAGAGCTGTCCCAAGAATTAAATGAGAATTAATAAAAAGGTAAAAAGACCCTCCCCCCCCAAAAAAAAAGGGTGAGGGTGAGGGCTTTCTTGCCCTCTCGTGTCACAAGGAGAGCATTGCTTCCTCCTCGCAACTTTGCTTTCCTGGTGAGTTCTGAGCCCTGTCCATAGCCCCTTCTGAGGCCCCCTAACCCCTGCTAAAAGCTCCAACTCAGTCCTCAGCGTCCTTCCAATGACCCCCTCCCACTGGGACGCTGGCCTCTATGACTAAGTGTTCAAAAGAATGCCTGTCGACACTGTGAACACAGCGGGGAGAGAGGGACCTGGAACTGTCAAGGAGTCGACGGGGGACGGCATACACCTGGAAGGGGGCGGCACACACCTGGCATCCTGAGTCTCCATCAGGAGATTGGGTTCTACAGTGAAGTTACAGATCGCACAGCCCTAGGCCTTTGCAAACACTTGTGCACTGTTTATGGCTTAAGCTGTTATTTAAGGGACAAAGCAAAGGACAACAGAACTTTAAGAATAAAACCTTTCTCAAAAGACAAAGATTTTGCACTTCTGGATGCCAGAGACCTCTCTAGGCTACCAGGGTTTCATGAGGGCCCATCAGTCTCGTAGCCCCCAATCTTACTTTTTATACCTTCAAAACTGAAACATAGATAACGGGGCCATATTTCAGCCTTAAATGACATGGAAACAACAGATCAGGACAAGGAAGTATCGCTATGGAATTGGAGTCGGCACTTAAAATAACAGCTCCCAGAATTCGACTTCCTGGTTGAGGTCTCATAGAGGAACTGCTTGAATTTAATTCGGGTCTGATTCATAGAATCAGAATCAAATTTGAAAAGACCGAAGTCTATGGACTCCTAGAACTAGTATATCTAGAACATTCTGAAGATGGAAATATGAAGGGAGTAAAGACCATAGCAGAACGAAGCTCAGAGGTTTAATACAGATGAAAAGGAACCGCAGTTAACTGAACACATTGCACCTATAATGATACGTAAGGACAGGGCAGGTCCCACGCCCACCTCCTACACCTGTCCCCTCCATTCTTCTGCTGTTCCAGTGAAACCTCGGCCCCCACCACCCAAACCTGATGCCAGTGATCTTTCACAGTGCTTAACCCCCTTAAGCCATCCACCTTAGTCAACACCGACACTACCACCTTCTTCTGAAACCCTCTTTCCAGAGCTGTGATATTTCCTTTATTCTCCTATACTTACAGCTAATAATCCTACAATAAAATCTAAGAGATCTGTCATGGCCTCTCTTTCACTCCTAGCTTCCAAACTCCAAATGTCTGTTCCTGGGTCCCCTGCTTTTATGTCATTGGTCAGTTCCTCGTTCACATCGACTGCCCTGAGTCTACAGTTCTGGCCCAGACCCCCTCTTGGAAATGTGTGACAGTCCATTAAATACGGCGTTTTAACTCTCCTTCAGGCACCTTTGTTAACTATACAAACCAAACTCATCACTCGCAGTCCCCTATCCATCCATCCACCCCGACAACAGCATGTCCCCAGAGGTCCCCACCGCTGCCAGGACTTCTCCGCCTTGTTATGACGCCACCCCCCAGGAGGACCCTTTCTACTCTTCTGACACCCTGACGCTCCTCATTCCCGCTCCTGCTCTCAGGCAGATCTGCTTCACCAGACCTGGGTACCAGCCCATCCTCACCAACTACTTGCCATGGATTTCCAATCAAAAGCTCCACTGGCGAATCAGCCCCGTTGTCCATTAGTCTCGACACTCCATACGCCCACCGCGGGCAGTTCTCCAAAGTCCATTTCTAAGGAAGCTGCTTTCTCCTTTTCTTTACCCCAGTCTGTGATGCACACACCTGGAAGGCTCTGAGCCGCAGCATTACCTGCTGCACAACCGCTCTCCCTTTTTCCTTTCTGGGCCTTTCCAGCGCCTCTGCTAATAGCTCCCAGGAGCCCATCATCTGACCCTTGAAAACAAGGGTCTCCCATCTCCCAGTTTCTTTCTCTCCCACCCTCACATTCACTGTAATTATATGAAATCAGACTTCTCCCACCAACTTTGCTGACGTCATTCTCTTGCTCTAATAGCCTCCGTAGGTCCCCAGTGACCATCGCCTATTAGTACACATCCCTCGGCTTGTCATCCGGATCCTTCCGGAGTCTGGCCTCAAGCAATCCAGCTTCCTACTGATGCTATGCATGTTCCCCCTGCTTCTAAAATTGGTCGGTGATTCACCGCCACCACCCCACAAAACACTCCCACCTCCAGACTTTCACTTTATCTGTTGCAATGTCCCTCTCCTTTCTGTCTCAGCTACAACAATGAACGCCACCTACCACTAATATCCACGTCAAAGCCACCACCTCTAAGCCGATGTCCCCGATGTCCCCTCTCTGCACTCAGTACATTAAAGGAAGCACTCCTAAGGACTGTGCTGACCTCTCAAATCATCCTGTCCTGAGGAAAAGGCATCTTAATTCATCTTTGTCACCTTCTCCACCCCTCAGTACTAGTTATCACCGTGCGTAGGTGCTAATAGGATCTAAGAGGAGACACCGTGCATTTCTGTTAAATGGAAAATCCACACATTCACTAACTTTCCTTTAAAAAAAAATCAACGGGCTAGAAGAATATAAAGCAAACTATGCTGAAGGGTAGCCTGGATTCATCAGCACCCCCACCCCACATCCTACCACGTAAGCCACTGCTGGGTGGCACTGAGCAGCTGCTGGCTATCAACTGTGAGACAAGTGAAGGCTGTCACCACGGCCTGCGCAGACCACTCTCCAGGAGCTGCGTGATTCATGGCTTGGAAGAGCGCTGAGCAAGACAGCTGATGAAGAGTATAATGCAACAGGTGACAAAACAGACCCCAATCAAGTGACTGTCACCATCTGTTAGCAAAGCCACACAGGTGATCAGCATGACTCTCATATACAGGGACTGAACAAGATACCCCGAGCCACCAATGGTACTGATACCACTGCCTATGTGACACACTGCTCGCCAGGAGCTCCTTACCTCTGAAGTTCCGAGCCCACCCTGGCTCCGCCTACATTTTAGGTAATGTTTGCTCAGGGGGCATAAGACGATTTTGTCTATCTGTCCAATTCTCTAAGACTTGGGAGCAGGGTGACAAGGGCGATACCTTGAAACTTTCTATCCATCCGCTACATAACTAGCCTTTTATCTCCTTGAGAGAAGCAGCCCAGGAGAAAAGAAAATATGGTCTAAAAGGATGAAAACTGGTTCATCTCCCTCTGACTCCCCAGAGGAACTAAAAATAAAATTCTATACTCTACTTGACTATATCTGGATTTAGAATAGTTGAGGCAAAATATTTTGGCTGCCTATGTTTTAATAACTTGTAAAAATCGTAACCAAATCCCTCGAGCTTTCTGTTTTGAAGGCCATGACTACCCTCTGGGCCTCAGCAGTGAGCCGAGGTGGGAGGAGCTGGCTGTTCTGAAGGGGAGCTGGGAGGGGCGGGTAATCATGGGCTCCCTGGGGCCAGACCCCACTCGCCCCCCATGCCTTTAGCAACAGCGAGTTCATCTTGCAGCATATGAAAGCATTTCTTCACTGTATTATTCTGGGAAATTTTTAATGCTGGCAGAAATATTTTTATTTGTCAAATGAAATCTGCATGTCAATATGAATCTGACTGGCAAAGCCCCATGTGCAAACAGTTCTCTTCAAGGAGTAGCTTTTTTGTTGTTGTTGTCTGATTCCTCTCTGTATTTTAACTCTCACTCCCCAAAAGGATTCTTTTATTGAACTCAATTTACTGAAGATTAAATCTTCAGCTGGGCCATCGCTTCCCAACATAATTTGTCCATGAAGCAAATGTCCTATACAAAAAGATGTGTTTATCTCCTTTTCATGAAATCAGCTAGATTCCTGAGAATGGCCAAATTCTCTAGCAATGCATTTTTAATTATGTCTCTGGCCATACTCTCTCTCTCTGTTCCTTGAAGTGGGTGTTGGTCCTTTGCTTTCCTTTCTGTACTCTCCCTTGACTTCAATAAAATGTTGGTATCGCAAATTCCTTAAGCCATGCCTCCTGCTCCAACTCTGCCCCTACGGCCTGGCCCTGCGTCCCCGATAACCCCTTCCGCGGCTGTCTTACCACCCCTCCAAGCTTAGAGCTTCATCTTCCTCTTATAAATCAGATCCTCCTCTTGCCTCCCTTTTATCTGCTAAAAAAAAAAAATCACTCTTCCAAGCAAAGTGCGCGGTTCCTTTAAGGCATGAGAGAACTCCAAGGAGACACATCCTTGGGAGCCCCTGCTTGTGTACTGAGGAGGTGCAGGAGTCCAGCCGGCCCTGAAGCTGACCCCATAACCCCACCCCCGAGATGGCCCAGCTGTTGTCCCGTATCAGCACCCCCACCCTGCCACGCCTCTGATGGGTTCTGTTCCCATTCAATCACCTGCTCCTGCCTGTTGCCTAAAGCACCTGGCATGGGGCCTTTACCCAGCCCAAACGTTCACCTCCAAGCTCTCGAGTCCATTGCTATCCCCATTTCTGCAACACCGGCCCATGGAGGCTGGCACCACGCCCCCCCCCCCAAGGCGATCGCATGCCTATTAGCGACTAGGGACCGTGGGCTGCAGTTCTCGCCTGGGACAGCCACTTCCCAGGCCCACGGCTGCCCTCAAAGCAGCATCTCCCAGAAGAGGAAGCCTGGCCTCACTGAAGCCTTGTTCGTTTCAAATGTTTTTAATGACAGAGTGGGGAAAAAATGCTCATGAGGTAACATTAGGTGAATGGGCACCGGAAAAGCGCTTAGATGCTGAATTTTGATCAACCACCTGTTTCCCTCGGCCGCGAACTCTTGAACGACTTCAGGAAATGACCAGCTGGGACTGAACCCCGACTTCTGCCGTCCCTGATTTTGTGAGCTTCGGCTTATGACTTGTCACGACACTCCAGTTTTCTCTTCTGAAAGCAAAAGCGGTACTTCGCACACGGTATGTTGTTAAGGTTGATGGAAATGATGTTTGCAAAATTCTTGAAATAGAGCCTGGTGCACAGGGAGGCGCTGGACAAACGTTACCTATGAACAGGTAATGCTGTTCGGACGCTCTGCAGGTACGTTTTTCAAAGGTTGGTTAAAGAACTTAAATAAATAAATGAATCAATACCCAATTCTTCTCGTAGGTGCTGCCTTTGGGACTTGTTCCATCCTGTTCTTTATTCTTCCAGACACTTCCATTCCTTTGCTATCTGGACTGCACTTGCTCTGGAGGCGGAGACTATTGAGACACCTGTCACCTCCCAGGCGAGCGGCCGTGAGGCCCCCGCAAGGCACACCATTAATGGATAGCATTTGATTAAGGACACACTTTCTCTTTTCAGACTTTTAGCTTCTTTTCCTTTCTTCTGGTCTGTGTCCATCTGCTGCTGAAGCTCAGGAAGGATAGATCACAGCAAGAGGAAGACGAGCGACCCCCGGCCACCGCCACGCACCTGCCCTTCCACACGCTGTCCCCTCGCAGCCCTTGACCTGCAAAGCTATTTTCCACGAAGACTTGAGGTCCGGGTCCTAGACTACTAACAAGCCTTTCTCCGGAGCTTTAAATAACACGACAGATGCTTTCTTCGGATGCTTTGAGGTGGCACAGCGCAGCACTGGGGTCTGACTTCACTTTTACAGGTGGAGATTCAGTGAACATGTTGTGCACAGCAGCCATGGGCGATGCTGGCCCAGAAGGACCAGAAACCCGGCTTGCACAGGTCAGGGCATCTCTGTGAAGGGATACACACGATTTAGCCTGCAGTGTGACTCGGAGCAGCTTTAGTGTGTGATGACCCACCTAGTTCCCAGAGGTGGCTCCAGACATTGTGTCAAGGACACAAGTCACTTTGCAACAGCAATATTCTTCCTCCCATGAGCCCCGCGACTGTTCTCCATGCTCTGGGCCATACATCTTCATGGAGGGATCCCAGGAGATCTGAACGTGTGCATGAGAACTCCGTTTTTCTGGCAGAGGCCTCAATTATCTGAAAGGTATGGCGAAACCACTCCTTCCTGAGGCAAATCTAACTGGGTCTTGGAAAGCGAGTCTTGTGACAAAGGTTCCTTGTGAATCCCTGGCGCGAGGTCCAGGAATTGTCAGAAACGACAGAGGGGCTCACGGCTCTGTCTTCACAGCGAGAGAACCACGGGTCGTGTCCATTTCGAAAGCTGAAAGATGACAAAGCTACCTCACCTTTGTCTTGACAAATGATGATGCATCTCAAAAGCGATTTACTACAAGTGACTTGTTTCGAGCTTTGTGAAGCTAATTAAACAACAGATGTTAGCAAGATAAAGTAGTCTTTGTATCACAGAAATCACTAGCCTATGTAAGTGAACAGGGACATCAATAATCAGCACCCTCGGGATTAGTGGACGAAAGACAAGTAGACATACCTTTCTTCTTCTCTCTGTGGCATCAGAGATATGTCTACTCGGGAAACTTTATTTCCCTTTAATAGAAGGGACACTGCAGTTTTAGAAAATGACAAAAATATAGCGACAAGCAACGTAAGACTAAAGCGCTACTCATATTAGTTATCTTTTGGGATTCTTCTTCTTAGTCCTTGACTATTTTATATTGTCCCACTATCGATGTTGCTATGCATAGAAGAAACATAATTTATCGCCCAAATTTCAATATCACGGACAACAATGAAAACCAGTTTCCTAATTCTTATATCCCTCTCGACCTTCCTTAATGCCAGCCTTTCCAAATATTCCCAGGTGACTCCAGGCTTGTCGATGTGCCATTGTGCTCCACCACACCCTTGCAATCAAGTGTCCTCTTCTATGTGGAAACGAGTAAGTCACAGTGTGAATTAATTCAGATCCTATGGTCTGCTTCCCTTCGGTCATGGGAAATAGTTGACTTATTTGTGTCAAGTTCATATGTGGAAGGTTAACCATATTTATGGGCATGGTCTTAAAATAAAAAGTCAGATCGGCTCAGTAGGATAAACAAATGACTGTTAATTCTAATAAATAGGGTATTATCAGATTAAGTGAGTAGATATGAGTAGATAAGCTCTGAGGGTGAATTAGGGCTCCGGTTCAATTTAAGCACAAGATTATGACAGCTTATCTACTGCAAAGAAGCTGAGATTGGATGTAAAATCATAATCAAAACAATAGTGAAAGAAACTGGTCGCAAGGGAGTATTAAGAACTGAGTTTATGTTTTTAATTTAGCGGGGTTTTTTCCCCTCTTTTACTTGTCTTTGTCACGTGGCCGGTCTACGAGTTTGTGATGGCTGCATTAATGCCACTTTGTCCTTCTTGGTTTAGTGGTAATGAATATGTTGAGCTATACGCCAGAAAGTGGTGAAAAGACATGGGTTTCCAAGTCTCAAATGTGTGTCCCCTGAATGTGTGAATGGCAGCCTGGGGCTGAACCACAGCCTGGGAGAATGGCAAAACAGGTTCTTCCAGAAGGACCTAGAACATGGCCACAAACTTCAGGTACTTTTTCAAATCTCTGTACCTTTAACATGTCATCAATCCCCACTTTCATTATCTGTTGTCACTTGGCCAGCCCTCCTGATAATAACAGTAGTAGTAATAGCTATTAGTTATCGAGTAACCACCACATATCCCTATGAGATAATATTACTAAGTATAATTTACAAATGAGAAAACCATATGAAGATCTTGTGGTGTAAAGTAACTTGCTCAAAGTGTCAGCACTCACACGACAAAGCCAGAGTTTGAACCCAGACCTGTCTGATTCCAGAACTCTTGCTCTTCAACTCCACCTCGGAGCTGTAGCCCTGCACTCGGGAACAAAGGCCCAAGTGCCCAGAGGTGACACGTGCGAGGGGAAAGGCGCTGGGATTCTGGGTATCTCGGTTCCCGGTACATAGCGAGCTCCTGATAAATATTTAAAACATGATGATTAAGCACTATCATAAGTATAGATGATGCTGCCTCATGCATTATATACATAAATTATGATGAAATCCTAAGTTAACACTACACTCTTGATACCCAGTGCAATAACTATCTCTTCCTTCTCCCTTGTGATGCTCAGATCAACACCTTCAGACCTAAACTTCTCCACGGTTCCCTTCTTTCTTGGGTAATTTTTACTTGAGTCTGTATCCTTCCGTGACTTCAAACTTAAATCTTACCTCAAAACTCTCTTTACCCATTTTCTACTTTTATTCATCTTCTAGTTTGCCAGAAAATAAACTTGCAATAAACATTACATTTTCCTTATCTTCCATAGAGGTATTTGTGTTTTAATCCTGCCACATCTATTTCAGAGGACACTCTAAGTCTTCTTTATTCTGCCTGTAGGTACAAAGGAGCAATCAAAAAGAAATGCTATTTTATAGCATTTATCTAGACACTTAGAGCAAGTGTCTCCAGCTCGAAGCTATGGACCAGTATCAGTCTGTGGCCTGTTAGGAACTGGGCCACACAGCAGGAAGTGAGAGGTGGGAGAGCGAGCAAAGCTTCATCTGTATCTGCAGCCGCTCCCCAGCGCTGGCATCACTGCCTCAGCTCCACCTCAGATCATCAGGCATTAGATTTCATAGGAACATCGTTCCGTGGTGCATAAAAGTCTGGGGACCACTGGCTTAGAGGACTTTTGGTTGAAGGTACAGTAAATGCAATGGCATGGCTAAGCATGGAGGAATTGACGATGTCATATGGATGAATGAGAGGCTGTGGCTAAAAGGACAAGCTAGAGGTGAAAAAAATGTCTAAGTCGTATAGACAACTCTTGATGACTTGGACCCATCGTAGCTTTTTCAGGAACAAAGTAACATAATCAAGTGTGCATTTTCTAATGATAGGCAATTACACTAGAGGCCAAGAGACCAGTCAGGTGAACAAACTGGCCAGCGTGCCAAAACCCAAAGGAAACCTATAAGGAGGTCCAATCCGACCATACAGATACCTGCTTTATTTTCCTATCCCATTTATAAGGTTTCCATGAAGAATATTTCACCTAAATATTCCTCTACTAGTTTTTTCCCATCTTGGTAGCTATTACCAGCAGGTGCCAGTTCTTCATATAAGAAATCTGAGAATCATCTAGAACATTTCATTTTCCCTTTCCCTTCTCTCCACCTGTAAGCAATCATCACTTTCCTGTCAATGTAATCTTCTCATACGTCTTGATGAGCTATGTCTCACTTTTTTCTGTCTCCCCTGTCACTATCTTAGGCCATAGCATGACCATTTCTTGCCTGCGATACTGCAAGATCTATCTAACTAATTTGCCTTACTTGAATTTGCCTTGCACAAAACAATTCTCAAACAGTGATCTTCTAAAACTACAAAACATACGATGTCACCTCGCTTCTTAGAAACCTTCCCTTCTCTCACGGCTCCTGGACAGAGTGTTAAGTCAATGGCTCCTCGTGGCAGAGCATCTACCTACCCAACCAGCTAATCTAGAGTCTGTTCTCTCCCACGGTGGGATTTCTCTTCAGTTGCAGAGAGGTAAGATAGTAACTGTGATCTCCTAAAATATTCCTCTCCACCATGCATTCCACTCTTTACTAGTAGGACTGCAATTAGACATAGATTGTAACTTCTTAGTGTATCCTTTCAACACGACTCGACAAATATATTTCTCATTCCTTTCTCTTCTGGGCTGTGTTCTAGATGAAGTCCTCATTTTCATCCTCCCTGTTACTGATTCTCTCTTTAGCCAAATCTACTCTAGGTTTACTTTGTCCATGTATTTATTCTTATTTTTTGTTGTCTTTTTTTACAATACTTACTAAATGTATAGATTTTAATTTTTAAGCTTTCTACTTGGCTCTTCCTCATATTCATCTGTTCTCAATGTGTAGCTACCTCCTTTGTGTTGATAATCTCCTGTTTGTATAGATGTTAGTTTCTCTCTTTAAAAGTTTTCCCTTTGAGGATATCTGACACATTTATTTTTAGGTCCTCCCTTGTGCTTTATGTTCCTTCAAACTTACTAGAGAGAATAGGGCCAGCTAGAGCAGCAGTAACATGACAGAGAGAGACCAGACGCGGGCACGGTTTCTGAGGTAACTGACTGAGAGAAAAGCTGAGGGAGAGGGGAGTCTTCAGCTTCAGCAAGCTGGAAGCAGGTTCACACCTGTCCCCATCCTGGAAACGTGAAGAGAAGCCAACATGCATGGGTCTGGGGAAGAAAGGGACAATGGGGAGAGTTTTGAATACGCTGAGTTTGAGGTGCAAGGGACACCTAGATGAGCAAGGCAGATAGGCAGAGAGGTGCTTGTTTATATGGGTCAGGAAGTCAAGAAGAAGTGACAGCCGGAAATTATGAGCCTCTTATGGTGACAGGGCTGAGGAGTCCAAACAGATCATGATACACTCGTCCCACAGTAATGATTTACCCCTAATCATTCTGAAAGTCGGTATGGCTTCTCCCAAAGTCATTGGTTGCCTTTTGGAAGGCTGTGACGGAAGCACAGAAATAGAACTTCACGGAGTCAGGTCACAAAAGGTGACAATATATCTGGCATGCACGGTGAGAATGTGGAGAGGGAGTTTCCCCTCACGGGGCTGCTCCCTTCCTAACTACCTTGAACTGTCTGAATCACTAGGCAGTGGGAGGACAAACATCACCATTCCCTTTGCTCATCGTTCGCAGAGAACACACTTGGCCCGCACAGAACATCACACTGCTAGTACGGGGAGCCATGTCGGGTGCCACGGTGCACCTAACAGGGGCCTTCGTCCAGTCTGGGGAGTCAGAAAAGGCTCTCCCCGAGGCACTTACACTTCCCCCGGCATGGAGAACGAACAGGAGTGAGACAGGCAGGGGTGTGAGCGGGGCGATCTCCAGTGGGGAGGGAATCACGTTTGCAAGAACTCTGAGACGTGAGCATTCATTCAACGGAAAAACATCAGGTGGAACGGGAACCCAGAGAGGGGACGGGGCAAGCCGCCGGGACCTCCAGCAGGGCTGGCGATGTGGGCCGGGGCGGGGCGGCCGGCGCTGGCCACCGCAGCGGGGAGGTCTGGATTCTGTTCTACGGGCAGAGGCAGCGTGACCCGGGAAGGCTGGCGCCTGGGAGAACACACTGGAGGGAAAGCAGGGGTGTGGCGAGGAGGCCGGCTGGGGTGCTACTGAAGTCACCTGGCGGTGGTGAGCCGGAGCGGTGGCAGGGAGGATGGAGACACGGTGGACAGGATCGAAGCCCCCCAGGAGGTCAGCGCTATAGGACTCGCTCCCTAAGGGGACGTGGTAGATGGCAGGGAGGCTGTCCAGCACGCCAGTGCCATTGACCTAGAGAACCCACGAATACAGCTGATGGAAATGTAGGGAAAAAACGAGAAAAGCACGTATTTCCTTTCCTCGGAATTCTGGACACAATGTACTGGTCCCCATGCCCTTAAAGAGGATGTACAAGCTGCCTTTCTCGAGGACACGCTGCCGTTTCCCGTGGACCCAGCGTCCTTCTGCATGCTAAACTCCAGGCACTTAGGTACCCACCGCCAATCACCGCTGACCTACAGGAAAATGAAGTACGAGGCGTGACACGCACCAACGATTCTAGAAATGCGAGACGTAGTCACCAGATCTCAGGAAACACAGTTGGTAAAAGGCTCTGTGCTGAGTTTCCCAGCATGCCCTTCGGGACAGAGCTGGGGAAGGATGGAAGAGAATGCCACCCCCACCGACCTAGAAAGCACACTGAAACCTGCGGCTCGTCTTCGGAAGGAAAAGCAGCGTGCTGGAGTTCACTCTTGCTAAGCTAAGTGAGCTCTCGGTTAAAGTGAGGCATGTATTTGCTGTCGTTCTCTTCCCAAGCATGGCGACTGTTTGGGTTGTGTGACAGCATACAGACCATCACACACACTCAGAGCTCAAACCAGAAAAGGAAGTAGCCCGGCACTCTGTTTTTAAAGGAAGTTTAAGAAACAGCGTTTACAAGACCCAACTTAACAGTCGCAAACATCGGAAGGGGTGGCTACACCTGTGCCCGTGCCATTCTCCTCGTGACGGCGGCACACAGAGCCACACACAATGTCCCACAGGCTTCTTACGCCACCTCACGTGGAGGCGGAGGCTCTCTCGAAAGTGCTCTGTCGTGGGAGAATCAGCGGGACCGCAGGACTGATGGGGGCACCGAGGCACTCACTGCAAGTGACCGTGGGCGTCCGCCGTGTCACCAGCAGACAGTGCTTTCTAAACCTGGGTCCAACGCATCTGTGTCACCAGGAAGCCTGATACAAACGGGAGTCCCTGGACCTCAAAGCTCACTTGCGAGTGACCTTCTCGGGGTGCTCGCTGTGTTCTGCAAATGATTCTGATGGAGGGGCAGGTTTGGGGGTCACGGACTTAGTCCAGCCGCAGCAGGAGGAAGTGTGTCCACCGGCCGGGGGGTATTTGGCAAGGTCTGAAGACATTTCTGGTTGTCACACTGGGGGAGGGAAGGCTGCTGGCATCGGGCGGGTGAAGAGCAGGACACCGATAGAACCCTACAGGGCGTGGGGGTACCCTCACAACTAACACCCATCCAGGCCAAAACACCAGGAGTGCCGAGGCTGAGGACCCTGACGCAACCCAGCCACTCGGGGAAGGACAGTCCAGGAAAAGCACACGGCTTCTCGTACCTGCCGTGCAAGGCTGGCCCCGAGCCTTGCAGAGATTATGATGGTAAAGTACGCGTCACGTAACAATGGCAGACTTAGCCACTTTTAAATGCACAGTTCGGTGGTATTAAATACATTCATAGTGCGTATTCTGTGTCATCTTAAAGCTCTGGTTTCAAAACTCTTTGTGTGGAGCTCGGCTGTCACAACATCTTCGTTCGCGAGGCTCTCCGTATGTAAATGGCTTGGGAATTATGGGTTTCCAGGCTAAGGAGCCGGCTCTAATGTGCCGAGGGGCAAGTCTGGATTATTGGTTCCAGTCTGGCCTGAAACGTAAGAAGCTTGTTCTACGCTGCGGACCACGCTGAATCGATCATAACCGGCTCCTAATGGCAACCATTACTAAGCAGAGCGCTGAGTGATTATCTCACCGAAGCCCACGACGCCAGGAGGCACGAATGGAGGCTGCCAGCTCTTCCCCATGAAGCAGGAGGCCTGTCCCCACTCACACAGCGCTTACGCAGCAGCCCAGACTCTGAGTCCAAGTCAGTCCACCCACAGGCCACGCGCACGGGCATCAGGCCAGGCTGCCCCTCCCTGTGGCCAGCCCCCGAGGCAAGCACGCTCTCCGGGTTCCGTCTCGCTCCAGGCAGCCTCCTTCTAGAACAACCCAGACCGCTCGCCGCCCCCTCCCTAAGCTGTCTTTGCTCTCATCACACACACAACGCACCCCTGGAAATCCTGTCGTTAGTGGACGGAGCAGCCGACCCGGCAGTGGCCCGTGTGGCTGCCCCGGTCAGGCCGGTGTTAATGGTGGGGGCCGTTAAACAGGGGCCTAAGAGACAGAGAGACTCTACCAGTCACGTGAGACAAGTCATACGGAGCAGCACAAACACCGTGTGACACCTCTTCCACGTGGGATCGCTTCCAGAAGTCAGACCCCAGGCCCCTTCTTCAGGCTGCGTCTGAGCAGGTTCACCAGCCATCGGCCCATTTTCTGTAGGCAGCTGAGGGTTTAGACAGAGGAATGGCACACCCATCCAACAGGAGATGGACTAGCAGGCCAGGCTGCTGAGTGGAGCTGGTGTTGTTTAGATCCAAGTTACACTTAAAGCCACGAGAGAGCATGGTGTCGGAGACAAAGGATGCCAGCAGTGACACGCAGACCGAGGGCTCAGCGCTGAGCTTGTGGCAGACGTAGAAAGAAGGAGGAAGAAATGGAACCGTGAAGGGTAGTCACGCAGACCACTGAGACGGGCAGGGAGGCTCTCGGAGCTCCGGCCGGCGGAGGGACGGGGAGCTGCGAGACACGGACGAGCAGCCCTGCCGAGCGGACCTCAGAGAGCGAGGCCAACACGGCAGTGTGAAGGCCACTTGATTTGGCAAACTGGGAGGCACTGGCGCCATCAAAGAGGGCAGCTGTACGGAGGGGAAAATTAGCATTCATCCCAAGGCTCAGTGGATACTGAAGCAAGACAGGTGACAGACACGGACGCTATCTAAGTCAGCTTGGAATGGAGAGACTCCAGGGCATGAGGTGGCTGCCCGTCCAGCCAGGGTGATCCGGCCTCACTGGGTGATGCCCCTGCCTCCCTGCCCTTTCATCTCACGCCTTCCTCAATATTTAAAAAGTTAGGCAGAGAAAGAAGGAGAAAGGGAGACTGTTCTCGAAGGAAGGGCAGGTAGAAAGGGACACGAGCGTTTTCTCGTTTTCTAATCCCGTGATAACTCGCTGCAATAACGGCCGCCCGTACTTACTCCAAGCCAGTGGGCTACATTCCTTCCATACTTTCCTTTAATCTTCACAACGCCCATGAAAGTGGCAAAATATTATCTTGGCTTAATGAGACGAAGACGCTGAGGCTCAGAGAGGCGAACTGGGCCTCTCGCAGAAAGCGGGGTTCCAGGGCACCCCGCCAGGCTGCAACATCCCGGAGCTCGTGTGTGTCTGGCTGGCCACGCGGCCTTTCAGCGGACGCCTCCGGTCGCAGGGTCGGAGGTCCCGTGCCCCTGACCGAGAACCACGCGGTTCAGTAAACCACAGGCTGAGAACCGTGGAAGGGAAGCCGCTGAGCCCGGTCCATGGGGACAGCCACCGTCCGCAGCCTCTACGGCTCCCCAGGCCGAAACGCCAGGACAGACAGTGAAGGCTGGAGCAGAAGCTGCGAATGGACAAGCTGACACCTGTTCCGACAGCCTCGGGCGACACAGTAAGCGCCACTCCTGAACACCGAGGAGGAAGATGGAGCAGACTGCGCCAGGCACAGTCCCTGGAACCCAAGGGCACCAGCAGGATAGAGGCCCACTTGGAAGCTCCCTCTCCTGGAGGCTCAGTAATTAGACATCGGGCCGTGAAGAAAGGGCCGAGTCACGGGATGTGGGTGCCCCGCTGGGCGCCCATCGCAAGCCAGACAAAGGGCCCCACGCTGGCCTGGCCGACAGGAACAAACTTTCATGGCAGCCGAGCTGGGAATGTGACGGTTTTGCAGGCTTCCTGGGGGGTTCTAGGGCACGCTCAAGGTCGAGGACCCCCCGGGTTAAGCTGACGGACACAGTGTGACAGTGAAGGGGTTCTCCAGGTTCCACGGAACCACAGGGCAGTGATGATGAGCCCAACTCCCGCAAATGCTTTTTAATGAAATAGATGCTATCCAGGTTAAAAAAAAAAAAAAAAGCAGCAAAGAGCTTTCTAAACAGAGGTAATGTGCAATGGGAGAGGTTATGTGAACTTTATAAAACATGGCAGAAAATTAGGAGAAAACCCAAATAATCATCATTGCTTAAGTCTTCATTGCATGCGAAAACACGTTTCCAATTGCTGGTGCCAACTCTGAGTCGGTCGAGAAACACCACCTCACACCAGCCCTGCCCGGAGTCTTGCTCCAACATCAGCAGCTACAGGACAGTAACGAACTAGGCTTCTCTCCGTGGTCCCCCTCAGCACTGGCAGGAGGCCTACGATCCAGCCAACTGTTTAAAAGTTCAGTCTTCAGGGTTAGGGAGGCCTGAGTCTGTGACCTGCCCTCACCAACGAGCAAATCACCGAACAGCTATGAACCTCGGTTATCTGCGTCGGCAAAACCCAGAATCGTCACCGAGAATGAGACAAGGCGACATCGCGTGCCTCCTGATACGATGCCCCAAAAGGAAGCAGCACATCTCTCTGGCCAAAAGAGTGTAAAACCTGAACCTAATGGGCAGGAAACATCAGAGAAACCCAAACTGAAGGACATTCCACAAAATAGCTGTCCTGTATCATGCCAAACCATCAAGGTCACAGTAGATAAAGGAAGTCTGAGTAACTATTCCATGCCAGTGGAGATCAGAGAGACAGGACAGTCAGTGTAACTCATGACCCTGGATGGCTGTCAGACTGCAGGGAAAAATACCTAAAAAGGACATTTTTGGAACAAATGCTGAAACCTGAGTACGGACTATGGGCTTTGAATTATGTGATCGTGTTAAATTCCTGAGTTTTATAAAGAGACTACGGTTACGTAAGAACGATTTTGTTCTTAGGAAAGACACACTGGGTATTTCGAAGTAAAGGGGTAGGATGACTGTAGATCCCCTTCAAATGGTTCAGAAAAAAAATACACACACACACACACACACACACACACACACACACACACACATCAGAGAGAGAAAATAATGAAGCAAATGAAGCAAAACACGAATAACCCGTGAATCTAGATAAAAGGCAGAAAAGTGGACCGAGTTCTTCGTGTTCTTCTTGCCACGTCTCTGTGTTTGCAACTGTGTTGAAACAAAGGTGGTTCCTCTTCAGAACCACCAGGCCACGGAAAACAAGGACAGGTGGAGAAGCTGTCACAGCCTGGAGGAGACCGAGCAAACACGACAACTAATTTCGGGACTGGATGCTGGAACCGAACAAGGACATTGGTGGAAAAAAAACTGGTGGAATCCAAATAAAGTTTGTAGTTTTGTGACCAGTCACGCATCACTGTTAATTTCTTCATTTTGGCAAATGGGTCACGTTTTGTTAAGACGTTAGCATGAGAGGACACCGAGTGAAGGGACTCGGGAACTCTCTGTGTGGTCTTTGCATTTTTCTACAAGCCTAAATGTGTTAAAAAATAATATATATAAACCGTCAAAAAAAAAAAAAAAAGAACAACCTACTGAATGAGAGAATATATTTGCTGATGATACTTCTGATAAAGTGTTAGTATCCAAAATGTATAAAGAACTCATACAACTCAACACCAAAAAAAAAAAATCTAATTAAAAATGTGCAGAGGACCGGAATAAACATTTCTATAAAGAGGACATACAGATGGCCAACAGACCTGTGAAAAGATGCTCAACATCACTAATCATCAGGAAAATGCAAATTAAAGCCACAGTGAGATATCGCCTCGCACCTGTCGGAAAGGCTATCTATCATCAATAAATGGACAAACAAATATTGACAAGAATGTGAAGAAAAGGGAACCCTCATATACTAGGGGGGACAGCCACTCTGGAAAACAGCTTGGAGGTCCCCCCAAAAAATTAAAAGTAGAACCACCTTACAACCTAGCAATGCACGCTGGGTATTTATCTAAAGAAATACAAAATATTAATTTGAAAAGATACATGCGCCCCTATGTTCATGGCAGTGCTAGTTACAACAGCCAAGATACAGAAGCAACCTAAGCGCCCATCCACAGACAACTGGATCAGAAGTGGTGGTAAATATACACAATGGAATATTACTCAGCCATAAAAACCATGAAGTCTTACCACAAATGGATGGACCCAGGGCGTACTATGCTAAATGAGATAAGTCAGACATATGACCTCACTTATACGTGGACTCCAAGGAACAAAACGAATAAACAAACAAAACGAAAACAGACTCAGAGATACAGAGGACAAGCTGACGCTTATCAGACAGGGACACCAGGAATGCTGCTCGGCACCTCTCAGACTTAACTGCAGGCAGGAAGACCCTGGGGATCTTGTGACAATGCAGATTCTGGGTCAGAGGTCGGGGGTGGGGTCTGGGGCTCTGCATTCCCAGCGAGCTCCCAGGGGGTGCCCAAGCCACGGGGCCTCGACCCCACATGGCCAAACAGAAGGCAGCGAGACAGAGGCGCCGGGCGCCAGCCCCGCACTGCCGGGAGAGGCCCACCTCACCCCACCAAGGCGCGGTTCTCTTAGGTTGCAGCCAAACCTCATCCTAACGACGTTTAGTCGGCGCCAAGGGGTCCCAGACATGTTTTAAAGTGAAATTCAACTTGGATCCTCTCACAAGGAGCACGAGAAAAAGGGTAAACACCTGCTGCCTGATAACAAACAGTATGTAAACTTATCCAAAGAGCTTCTCTGCCCACAGGGCTGCTTCTGGAGCCACACACGAGTCCCCTTGGAGAGAGCGGGCAGAAGGACAGCGAGGTGCTGGCCTCAGGGTGCCTTATGCGGCAACCATCCAGAAAAACATTTACCCTTTCTTCCATTCCCGCTCGAGCTCAACTATTTCTTTATAATTTATGATAAACTATAATGACCTTTGTAATTTATTCTCATAAATTACAAGGTGTTTGGAGCCACACGGGCCATATAAGACTTACAGGGGTCTTCAAGCAGGTAATAAAATCTAACCAGGAAACACACACACACACACACACACACACACACACACACA